>JAQFZU010000768.1:0-19321 GCA_034696185.1 Henia vesuviana | reverse complement strand
TTCTCTTCCGATCCTGATTGCTCCATCACGGGACCTTCAATTTCCCGAATAGAGAAAGGCAAGTGTAGTGGAAGCCGATAATGGAAACGCACCACCTTTCATCATCACTATGAGTAACAAAGGTGAGAGTGTCCGTAATTCTCATGCAGATGATCGTACAGCAAAGTGCGGGTTGAAATCAGTTTGGGTCTGGGGAATTGAAATTTGAGCATTTGCTGCAGTATTACTGCAGCGAATGTTCGAGGATTTATTAATCTAATTTTCTATACTAACTAAAGTTTGAAAACAGGTGTTCTCTCATAATGAATTCACGCAACTATCGTAAAACTCTGTGTTTGAATTCGTAATTTGTTTACGCAATTAAGTTTAATAAATATATTTTAGGTACGGTTTTGCACATATGGATAAATTTCGGGGTCTTGCAACATTGGAAATTTTTTATTTTTTTTATTTTTATTTTTTTTTAAAGCTGCACAAAGTCAATTCAATTAACCAACTGCTCCCAACTTTTTCCTTTACCAAATTAATTTAGACACTGAAAATAATTGGAGCAATTCATTCCTATAAAATGCCTTTTCCCTACACCATTTCTCTCAATATTCACCGCAAAGTAATTAGATAAAAGTTTTCTTTTTTAAAAAGAAATAAAAAAATAAAAAAAATTGTAAGTTTTATCCAAATTTCTATATTGGTTTGAATCTAGAATCGAAAGTTAAGCAATAAAAATCCACTCTAAAAATTTTCTCGAAACGTTACTTCAGCTTTTAGGCTTAAATGACAAGTTAAAGTTTCGTAGACAATTGCTTTTATACTTGATAGATTTGTTGTTTACTGCTAAATTGGATTAAGGTTTGCTTTTTACTTTTCTCTTTTATTTTAACATTTATATTTGCAATGGAAATTCTTAGTTTAGAAGTACGTAAATATAATTTAATTTACAAGTTCATCGAACTTCGGCGATTACAATTTACACGAATGAATACAAACAAAACGTATCTTAAGTAATAAAAAAAATAATTTGATCGAAATTTAAAATTTTATTGCAAAATCATACAAATTATTCAATGTAAAAATAGTAGGAAAGAAATTTCAATGCGATTCATGTTTTGCTTTAATTTTTCCAGATACTTTGAAACGGGGAAAGTAGTGAATTGGTCCTAAAGCGAGGCCACACCCATTTGTTCCTTAGGCCAAGAGCCTACAAATTGGATCTTAATGGAAAGGCTCGCCCATAATTAGAGAAGTAAATGGATTAGGCCTCGAGGTGTCTAAGGCTAAAGTCAGTTGATTTCAAAGCCTCCCTTAGCGTTGATAAAGTGCCGAGTCACGCCACTGGGGGTTCGTGATCGGAGTCAAGGAGGAGTTGGCAGTGTCTTTGCCAGAAAACGAATGAGTCAGCACCCGACGCCATTGTATAGTATATCTCAGTGGATCGTAACCAACACCACCAACCGTCAAACTCCATAAACATCTTGGCAATTAATGATTGAATTTTTTTTTTAACTTGAAATTTACGTTTTAAAAAGCCATTAAGTTACTCCACAACTTTTTTTGATGCTTCAGCAAAAATTATGTGGATTTAAGTTATGGTCTCTCAAGAGCAAATGTCAGTTTGAAAACTCCCGTTTTCGAGTATGATAAAAAGGCGATTGTATATTAAAGGTAATTAGAATAAATTTCAAATTGAGTAGAGGATTAGCATTTGTATGGTCGATGCAAATGAAAGGATTATACATTTAATGCAGTGATGGTTTGCGATGCAACAAGTCATTAGCGACAATTTACGTTGACGTGCACCAACAATAGGATTTGTGTAAAATCAGTTTAGGATTAAATCAGTTATGTTTTATTTCGAAAAAGCAAATATTATATATTTAAAAAAAAATTATATTTATATTTGTAAGTAAAAAAATTATGACGAAAGTTCATGTTTAAAACTATTATTTCTATTTATGGTTCGAGCCGTAAAGTTCCGTGTTATTTACGATCAAATATCGTGAAATGTCAACAAAGAAAATTTGGATTTGGAACACAATTCAAGCCGGGTTGCAACATTTAGTTATTTGACAGTCAAAACAACGGATAAATAATTGCCAGAAAGAAGGATAATACGTACTGTAAACTGGAATTTACGGTTCCCAACAACTGTTTATAACCTCGTATCAATTTCAACTTGATATTTTATGTTTATTTATTATTTAAAATATAAATTTCAATTTCAACTTTTATTTTTTTAATTTATTTGAGTTGTTTGTTTTTAAAAAGACTTCAGTTGCAACTTGTCCTATATAGAAAACTATTTAATTAGGTAATTCAGTTGCAGCTGGGACTAGAAGTTTTCTTTTGAGAGGCAGCCAGGCAAGTCCCACGAGAATCGTCTTTTATGACACCAATTGGTTAGCCACCAATGGCGGTGGCTTATTTTAATACAATTGGGGCGATGAAAATGAGCTTTTGTCGATCAAATAATAGAGACATTAACAAAAAAAATTAGATCATTGGAACGTGACAGTTTTGTACAGAATTATGAAGTTTCATTGGCGACGACCAAGTTGTGCGTGTATTTGTACATTTATACGTTCGAGAGCCTTGTCTTTGACTGGTGCCAACTCATTAAAACTGGAGCTTGCAATTAATTGAGTCACTCGTCGAGTGAGTTTGAGTTCTCTCTCGAGGTCACCCAGAGCGTACAATTTAAGCGAATGAGATTTGCGAGCAATAAAATGCATCAAAGCCAAATGAACTGAAAGCGCGAGTTTCCCTTCCTTTCCTACGCTTGATGAGATGCACCTTCTTAAAACGATATGGAAAATATTTGCCAGTTCCATGTGCGTTTTAGGAAGTAAAATCAAATCGATTTTATTTTTTTTTTAACTCTGAGTGGGACTCGGCATCAGGAAATGAAGTCGTTTTTGTTCATTTTACTGATTGGAGCTTCTTCTCTTTTGTAATTTGAGATTTGCTTTGGTTCGTGGTTCAGCTGCTGCTACAGTTGTCGTTAAGATGCATTTAATGGCATTTTTCTGACTTTAGATTTGCCTCTTTTCATTGATTTTTCACGGTACCGGCAATATTTAATTTTGTGTGTGCCGCAGTTCCTCGTGACGAGATTTGTCATCTTTTATTAAGGGAATATTACTGGGATTAATGCGGAATTGTACTTTAAATTTAAATTTAAATTATTTTCCTGTAATAATTTGAAAAAGTAAAGTTAAAATTTCGATTTTAAAATGCTTTTATGTGCGGATTAAAGGAAGTTGGGAACATAAAATTTGTTAATTGATTTCAATTTCATTATTTAATATTTTATTTCTAATTTATCATATAAACTTTTGGCATTAATTTGTTTCAAACACATTTTTCACATTAGTCGCTATTGATGAATAGGAAATTTACGCATTTGCGAATTCCCTATTCCCGTGTAGTGTTTGAAGGCGATTATTGTTTATGAATAAAACAAGATTTTTAATTATTTGTATTTCCCATGATGACTTGATTTCAATTGTAGGTAAAAAGAAAATTTTGCAAATTAAATTTTCTGACTTTGATTTTTTTTAATTTAATAATTTTTAAGAAAAAATTGAATAATTTAATTAAAAAATTTTTTTTTCGTAAAAAATAAATTCTCACAATTAAATGTTAACTATTTTTATCTTTCATTTTTTTATCGTCACCTGCGAAGTTTCTCAATCATTTTTTTTCTCATTTTTTTTAGGAAGAATTTCGTAGAAAAACAGTTTCCAATTTCTCGAATTAATTTTCACAACAACAACTATTTTTCCCACTTTTTTGTTTTGTCGATATTTATTTTTTTTTGGTTCTTAAATTACAAAAAAGCGCTATTTCCTGTTACCTACGGTGACATTTTCATTAAGAACCTCAAATTTTTTATTTATGTTTTTTTTTAAATCTTTCATCGTCTACAATTTTTTTCATTTGCCAAATTTATTTCTTGCACTTTACTTTTACTTTCTTTAATTCATTTAACTGTGTATATCGAATCGATGGTGCAATTCATTCTTCTTATTATTTCGAGAAAAAATTGTCCATTACGTTTTCTCATTCCCATCACTTACAACGTCTTTTAAAAAGTATTACAACACCTGTGCGCGCATGTTTTAGCCACGGGAGCCGCAATTTGGCGAGAAAAAACGGCTAGTGGACCGTGATAAATTGGAGATTACACGCACGTGGGACTGGCACGTAAAGATGCCTTCGCTTCCAACTCGACTGCAACAAGCGCGCTTCTCTGCAATACTTGCCCGCGCTGCAGGGAAGTAGCAATGCTAGGCGGGGATTTGCCCCATGGGGGATTCACAATCATGGAGCGTTTTTCAGAGCTCGCAAAAAGAAAAAGAAAAGGAGAAAAAGAAATAGCGAGGCAATTTTTGGGATGCCAAGCCCAGCTTCCATGTTTCTTTTTCCTTCCTTTTTATTTTTTTAAATTTTAATCTTGAATTCTTTTGTACTTTTATTTATTTTTGAAAAAATATACTTTTCTATTGGAACTCATCAAGGAATTCAATTCTCTCTTAAAGACGTTGAATCTAGGCGATTTGATGATGACGATTATCGTTTGAGTATTTTAAGTGAATTTTTTTTTCTAAGGTGTCGATGACCGATTGTTGGGTGTTGGATAATTTGTGGTTTTGCGTTTTAAATGTCGCTCGTTAATTTGACATGTCCATCATCGATCCGTTTAATTTTTAATCTACTTTCATTTATTTTCCCTTCATTGCCATATTTCTCCGCGAACTAATTAATGACAGAATCAATAATAGCTGCACGCGCGCGTTCTCATCTGTCACAGTTTGAATTTCGAGTTTCAAAAAAGGTGAGAGACTTTATAGAATAATGATTAAATTGTGAGGTGAGCGATGTATAGAGTAAATTACGATAATCAATCGACTATATATTTTTACCTGGAAATGGAAATTTTGATGACGATGGATGCTATGTCGAGTCCATTTGTTCTACCGACCCTCGACCCCGGGTTTCGGCGCGCCACAAGGGACAATTAATTGAAGGCGCGCGTTCGACTTGAACGGAACGCGTGTTCTTGGGTGTGTAGAAGCAGCCGAAAGAGATAAAAAGAAGAATCAATGAAATTAGGAGTCGCAGACACACACACATACACTTTTCCCCGCAGCACAAGGCACCAATTGGCAAATCAAGTGCACTGAAGCGACTTCTCGTGCTGATAGCACGCGCAAAATTGCTTCATTTTCCAAAAGTCTAAGTTTCTTCTGAGGTAAATGAGAATTTGTGTCAACTTTTTTTTATTTTTACGGATAGGAAAGTTGAACCGAAAATGCGAGAAGGGAATTTGCGATGATTTAATACCTTGAGCAACATTTATTCACGGTGATGAAAATGTGCCAAATTTCAATATATTATTTTTACTTTCTCTTCTTTTAAGGTGTAATAATAATAAAAGAAATGGAATGAGGTCAAAAAAATAAAATATCGAATTTCTTTTCTTTTTCTTTCGGATGAGTTTAGGAAGTTAAAGAAAAAACGAGTGAAATGGAACGAAAATGAAATTGTTCGTTGGTTCGGAACGATTTCAAAGGTATTTAAAGAATTAGAGAATCAATTCCAATATTATATTATAAATCTAACAATTGTATAACTTTTCTATATTATAAATTGAAAAAAGTAAATAGAAAAATAAAAAAAAAATATTGAAAAGGAAAACTTTAGTTTACTCACTCGATTGACGATGACGGAAGAAGAAGAAGACGACGACACTTTACCGGTAGATTTTCAATTGTACCCCAGGTGGCACTCGAGCGTGTAAAGTGGACGTGGACAGGTGAATGAGGAGTTTGAGAAAACGCTCAGCTGCCAATCAATAGTAAACAGAGTCGTTGGTCGTTTCGCGGTCTCAACTACACCTGCTTCAGCGCAAATCTACGGGAAGAAATTGTTAAAAAAATTGGTTTAAGCGTAATTTCCTTTTTAACCTTCCTCACAATTTAATCATTGCTTGGAAAGTGCAAGTAATGGGCAGTAAATGATTTTGAGGATGTGAAATGTGTATTGATACATCGACCACCGAAGAATTTTGGAGATTTATTGAATGGGTGCGGGGAATCGAAGATGGGGTTAAATAGAGGGAATTCGAGCAAAAAAATAGTGGTAGCGATTAGACGCGAGATTTATTCTCTATATTCCACTAATGCGAAATCAATGCGAGTTTGAGAAGTAGGAGGAAAAAATTGTGGATGAAAAATATATATTTTGTTGGTGAAAATGAAAAAATAAGTAGTTGGAGAAGGGAGAGGAAATGGTGGACATGAAAGTTGTACGAGTAGACACGAACAGACTTCTTCTACCGGAAAATTGTTGCGAAGAATCTGAGAAGCCATTGTTCAGTTGGCTCTTGTTGAAGTAGTTTGGTTGCACTTGATGAAAGGAAAGAGAAGATTCGAGCTCCGGATGTGGGCTTCACTTGTTTCTTTAGAGAGAGTGACCAATGGAACAAAACAGTTGTTTCAACTAAGTTTTCTTGTTGTGTCAGAGGAAAGTAGAAAATTTTTATTTCTGTTTTATAATTTTTAAAATGAAACTTTTAAAATGAGACTTTTACTTTTATTTCTGTTGTTACCTTTTGATTTTTATATTTTTATAATTTGAATTTAAAGTAATTTTTTTTAAATTGAAATATTAATTAAAATGTGAATGTCTCTCATTTATAATTAATTTTAAAACATTTTCAAAGCATTTAGTTTAAATGTAGTTTAAATTAAATTGAAGTAAAAATTTCATAAACATTTATAAATATTTTATATAAATTAAAAATTATTTTCTAGTAAAAATTTTATAGTATAAAACATTTTAACAGTGGGAAAACACTTTAAAATGGGAAGTGGTGTTTTTATATGCGCATTTTTCAACTTGTGATTAAGCAGATGACTATAATATCATCCAATTTATTTTCAATTTAACTTTTAAAAAATAAAATTATAAAATTTTAAGACTCTTTAGTATTGGAAATGGCATTAAGTATCCTAATGCTTTGTATGCGGTAAAACTTTTGTGTTTTATTTTCCCTTTTTTAACTTATTTACGAGGAATAAATGCGAGAAATTAAATTTCGCCTAACTGGAAAAGCGTTTTGCTAGCTAACATAAGTACTGGGAACTGGTGCTACTACGAGTTGGTCTTTCTCATGCCACCTGTGTCGCACCGAGTTTCTCGCTCGAGCGGGCTTTAGCAGTGCAGCTCGTTGAATCTCCCGCTTCTTAACAGCCGTTTGATCCGGTGGCCGGATGAAGCATTACCTTGTTATGGTCGCGCCACGCAATTTCCACTTTCATCAGCGTCCAAGTGATATGTAATAAAAGACGATCGTTTGAACCCCCAAAACTAGATGTGGCTTTTAATAGTCCACTTTCGCCGCACTTTCTACACCAGCCACTTGGGGTTCGGTCACACACTCTTGAAATATTGCACCGCAGAATACAGGCAATGGAAAATAATATTGCAAAACCGAGCGCCGGCTCAACACACGCATTTCTCTGCAGGTCAAAGGGTTAAACCCAAGTGATGAAATGGGAGTCGTGCGGTTTTACCTCCCGATTCATTTCTCTTGGAGCAGTAAACATCACCTTTTGCTGACCAGATAAAGCTTTGAAATATTTAGTTTGAGCTGGAGTTTCCAATTTCCTCATCAATTTTAACTCAAACTCCCAATCCACATTCGAAATAAAAAAAAGAATTTTTTTCTTTTAAAACAAAAAACTATAAGTGGACAGATTTTAGGTTAGTGGTGACTACTAGGCAATGGGAGAAAATTCTATTATAAAGGTAATCCTCGGATTGTCCTTTAAATTACACTTTTCTATTTTCTTGTTTTCTTGCCGTGTTTGCAGCTTTTTCGTTAGCCGACGATTGGACTTCTCTGTGAGATGTGCAGTGCAGCGAAGCCAACTCAGCAGGCGGAGCTTTTGGGAAATTGAATTTTTTTCTAGTATTTCGCAACTTTTTTTTACCTTTAAAATATTGGAATACAAAATAATATTTTTTTTCGTTTTTATGTGTATGTGCATAGTATATTTTATTATTTATTTGACTTTGACGACTGCAATGTTTTGATAAGTGGTTGTGGTGAAGTCTGCAACTGAAAAGTTTAGACTGAGGGAATTTTGATGACAGCTCCGGCGTTTACTTTAGGCTTTTTCTTGTGTGTTTTTACGCCTATTGGGATCCTGTGTCAACTCGTGCGTCACCATAACTTTTAACTTTACTCCGGGGCACTGTACAAGCAACGCCTTTCAAACCAACACAAGCAACACACGTACTATGCTTTCGGTACGAGTTTGTTGGCTCGAATTCTGTTTCGTGCATTTTGGCTTCACGCCAGAAGGAAAAATTTTTCGGCCATTGTCCTCTATAGAGATGAATAGACTGTGAGAACCGGAAATGGAGGGGTCAGCGAATACTTGGAGAGAAGAAAAGTGGTTTCAATTGGGGATAATAAGAATGCGGGTTTTAGATTTTCAAGTCGAGGACAGAAGGGTGATTGGAAATGCATGCGGGTACTTTCTATAAAGGCAACTCGGGTTGAATGATCAGCATTTGAGAAAATCCGAGATGCAAGAGAAAAGTAGCGATTGGCCAATCAGTGTATGGCAGCGACACTTTTCCTTTACTGCCCCCTGGTGACGAGAGTCTCATTTCCACTGTTTCTCGATTCCTCTCGGAACGGCCGGCCGCAAGCAGTTAACTTTTGCCGTAAAATATCGACGGTTGTTTGACGAGAGAAAGGGAAAGAGGAAAAGAAAAAATAGAAAAACAATTCGGACGAGTGACTCCCTTTAGGATTTTTATACATTCTCTCTTCAAATTGATAGTTTTCTGAGGTTGTTGGAAAAACCAACGACGACTACCACCATTTTTCAAATCCTAATTTAATTTCTAAACTTTTTCCCAACCAAAAAAGATTTTTTTGTGAAATATTATTTGATATAACATTTTTTTTCCAAGTTTCACTAAAGATGAAAATCTACGATATTCGTTTCCATTTCCTGTTTTCGTGAAAGGTGAGTTGCCATAGCAGTCTCGGCTTCGAACTCTCGCCACCTCATAATCTCGTCATTAGTCGGCGCCCCGTAGTCGGGGAGATTGATCGGTGGTGTGAAATGCGAGTTGCTCGTCGCCGGCCTCCGCCCGGCTTATTATTCGAGTGATCAACGCAGAGTCAAATCAACTGCGGATCTTGAAGATCAATTGGATTTGCAAGTCTGGTCTAATAGTAAGAGATGCCGCGCCCAACTCCAACTTGCTTTAACTGCGGGGAAGATGGGGGATGCTGAAAAAGACGGTTGTGGGTGGGAAGGAAGTCGAGAGAGCAATTGCCAACGAGCAAATCGAAAGAAATTTGCAAGGCATTCGTCTCTTTACTCGGGTAGTAAATGCGCAGGTGGAAAAAGGGCACATTTGGAATGCAGAAGGCAAGAAACGGTGATGGCGAGGACTTGCAAATCAAGCGTTTTATTCTAACGTGTGTCATTAAAGCGAGTTTGAGCCTACAAACTGGTATTTATCGTTAGTTCAACTAACCGGAATGCAATTTTATTTTTTCAAATGCCCTTTATTCGTTTCTTTTTCCTCATTTTTTAATATCTTTTTTTGCTTTTATAAAATTTTAATTTTACAAATATTTTTATTGACTAAACTAAAATAATTAATTTTCAACGGCTTTTAGTAATATGAATTTAAATTTAAATGTTATTTATACATAAATTTTTAAATAATTTTTAGATTAAAAGTTTGTTTTTATCAGTATTAAAAACTCGTTGACAAAACCTCGTCTCATGTTTATCTAACGTCGGGTTTAGGTGGCATAGCAAGCGTGCAACTTTACTCCCAGTTTGCCATATCCGAGTTAATATTACTTAAAGTTCAACAGACTATCTGCTCAAGTACATTTCGTCACCAAATAAAATTTTAATTTAACTCGACATGTAAAATTAAGCGTAAAGTTAAATAAATTGAAATGAGTACAAAAATTGGTATTGATCGGTTCGTGCATATATTTCCTATTAGTTGTAACTTAGTGTTTTATTTGGTTATGAAATGCAATTACTATGTTTAGCTCTCTTTGTCTACAATTTGGAGACGATGACGCTGTTACCATGCCGACTGCTTGCGACTTACCACTGGGTATGCGTCGGGATGTGGATGGCCAATCTCTCGCACGACTGCTGAAAGCCCATTAGAGACGTCGTTTTAGGTCGCTCTTGCTTTTGTCCGCAGTCCCCAAACGAACACGATGCGAACAGACGGATGAGATGTTCGTCTTTCACTCAAGCCTCGTCCGGGTGCTGTACAAAGATCAATTTATGGACGTGCGACCAGATTCACTCGAGGATTGCATCATCACGCACATTGTCCTTGCTTCATTCAATCCATCCATCTCCATCTGAGGAAACCCACGAGGCCGATCCAAAATCCTCCCGACCTCGCTTTGGGGGGTCAGGAGTAGCAGGCGTCGTGATGCGCTCCACTGATGCCAGAATGCGCACTAAATTATGGCTACGAATGCCACCCTATGCACTTACAATTTATTCTTCCAACTTTGCATTTCAATTTTTTTTTTACTTGAATTTAATATAAAGGAGTTTTTTTAAATTAATAATAAATAAATAATTTTTTTTTTTGGTTTTGATTTTATATATTTAATGCATTATCTTGGAATAACTGAATTTTATTGTATAATCCATCTCTAATTTAAAATTTAAAGTATGCAGATTAGAACTGAGTAGAATTAAAATTTAAATTCTGGAATTTTTATGGTTTTTAAGATGAATTTGATAGTAATTCATTAATTTAATAAACTATATTTTTAATCCAAACTTAATTTTTACTTTGGAAATTCTCAGTTAGGTCAAGTAACACCTGTTTTAGTCTCAGCTGAATAATTCAAACCTCGCTGTGTTCTTGACAATGTCCACATTGCATTTTGACCCAATCGCGATGTGAAAATATTTAGTTTAATTTAATTTAAACATTAAATTCTGTAGAAAGAAAAGTTTTCTAAACCAATGAGAATACTTAACGAGTACTTTCTATATCTACAAGAGTTTTTTTTTCCGCTTTTAAAATTATTTGTGCGCTCATTTATTTTGCAATTCAGCATAAACGTAGTTGTTTACTCGCTTCAAAGGATGCCACGTTTCAATTTCAAAGATTCTAAGTTAAATAGAGCTAAATAAACAATTTGAAAGATCAATGGCACATTAAACTCGAAAATTTTTTTACGCTCGAATAAACCAATTTTTTCCTAGTTTGTGCATGTTTTATTTATTTATTTAAAAGTTGCGCAAAGTGTGATGATTTTTAAGCTCGGTTTTCCATCATTTCCTTTATGCTCTGAATCACAAAAGATGTCAAAAGGCGATGACGACGGTCAATCGATAGGATTAGGCGGTAATCTCTTTCCAGCTGCGATTATACTTCAATCATGGCTCAATGTGGCAATTTGTCTTGTGTGGGAATATCTCAACTTGCGCACCAATAACTTCCTGCACATCAATTATCCTCAAGTTGCTACACCGAAAATGATGAGGAAATCAATGGAGAAGATAATTTATTGGCTGAAAATATCAATTTTTTATTTTCTATTTTTTTTTTAAATTTACTTTCTTTTATTAGAATTTTAGATATCGTAATTTGAATAGAAAATATTAAAAATTAAAATTTTTCTAACTCAAGAAATTCGCTTCGTAAAACCATTGGGAAAATAAGTATATGGTGGGGGATGATGGTTTGGTATTTGTCCTCGAGCTTCTGTGTTTTTAAATCAAAGCGCGCGTGACAAGAAATGCCGCTTAAATCATAAGTGGAGTCGACATACGGCGCAGGAATTTTTCTATTTTTATTTTTATTTTCTTCCTCTTAAATAGAGATCACAGAACAATTTTTGAACAGCGAGCCAGCTGTCGGTAGTCGAACGAAACATGAAAGAAGCCAGCCCCATTACAACCGAATACAGCAGCCTGCGGAGAAAAAGCCAAAAGAAAGTCATCCATCTTGCTCGTGGCGCCAATTAGGCACTTCCTTTTCTCCCACAGAAATACTCCATTTCAATTGAATGATAACAAGAAGTTGCTACTCATCTTGCTGTCATCGTTCGCCACATTGGATATAAATCATGCGACATCTACTGTAATTGTCGTACACAAATTTCTTCGCTCGCTCACGCGCTCTGAGAACTTTAATGTTATTTGTATGTAAATTGCGTATTACATTTTTAATTCAAAGAAATAAAAACGTTTAACTAGAACTTATTAAATTAAATACTCGAGATTGTTATACTGTTTACTACGCATTAAATAAATGAAAATTAAAGTCACTTAAGTCGATAACGAGAAACGGTTGCAGAAGCTGCTTACGAGTGTTGTGAGTACATTAAATCCCACGTTGAAAAGCGACGAGAAACAAAAGCAACAAAAGAAAAGTTAAAGGATATCTTAGTGGTTTGCAATCCTCCATTCATTTCCCATACGCGCCAGCCCGTCCCAGATCCTGATTGAATCGGTTGCAATGTGCAGACGACTCGTGCCGGAATTGGCAATCTGCAAAGCCATCTGCACGCGCATGCTAATGCGATAGTCTGCACTACCACACCATACCCAGCAGCTTCTTTTCTTTTTCTTACTTTTTTTGTCGAAGAGGCCATTCAAAGGACAAGTTTACTACCCTAATGGATCTCTGCCTACGCTTTCAGGAATGTACTCATAGTATTGTTTGGTTCCTTGTAACACGGTTTACCTATATAAAAGCAATGGTGGTGGACGATGGAAAGCGAAATAAATTTTTTTCTTGCGATGGAGTGAGAAAGGTATTGAAAAAGCTCAAAGAAGATTAGAGTTTTTCTTTTTCTTTCTTTTTTTTATTTTTTTTTTAACGGCAAGGTTACAAATTGAGTAATTGAATGGGAAGAATAAGCCTCTTAAGAGTTAATGGACTGAATTGAGAACGATTGATTTATGTTTTTATTTTTTTATTTTTTTTTAAGCATGGGATAGTGAGATACTGTTGAAACAATGGAAGATTTTTCGAATTCCACTATTTTCTTTAATGTCATTAATGATTTAAATTCGAGTTTTCGAATATTCTGTTTGCTTGAATAATAGTTCCAAATTTATGTTAATTTAATCTTTTTCATTATTTCGTTAAAACGAAATTTTCTTTAACTTTGGCTCGTTAAATAAACAATTTTTGAAATTTCATAATTTTTTTCAATTACAAATTCATAAATTGTTTAATTAAAATCCATTTATGATTAAAACGAAGCACACAGCTTTTCAGTCATTTTGTATGCCGTCATTATTTGCTCGCAGCCAGACGTCGAGTTGTGACAGTTTTAGTTCTCTACTTATTTATTAGTGTTTTTCAACCTTAAACAGCTTTCGAAGCTTTTAGAAAGAGTAAAAATAAAAATATTTTTTTCCAAAAAAAAAAAAAACTTTTTGACGTTTTGTTTGAATTTATATTTTTACTTAATATTTATTTATACTTCCATTATTATTTTTATATATATATAACATGAAAAGAACCCTATGGCACGATTAGAAGAACGATGGTTAAAAAAAAAAGTTGGGCGAGCAAATGCCGCTTTCTTTCCTTGATTTATTTGTTTTCGAGCCACAAATTACTGTCCGCAAATTCCTTTAGTACCGCAATCTCTCTCGTCGGCCATATCTCGGCCGGACACGTGCATCCTAAAACAAGTCGTTTTTTGACGATTCCCCTTTTTCCTTATCACGGGCAACGGGCAAATGTGGCGCGTAAGAACCTCTTTTGTGAATATTTTTCATTTTGGCAGCAGATGGGCTCTGGGTTACCATCAAAGATTTTTCTTTCTCCCGTTGCCATGACTGCAGTTAAACATGAAAAGCGCTATCTGGTGAAGTTTGCTTCTTCGTCAGAGTCAAAATCGATTCACTGTTCAAATTTACACGAACCCATTGGCATGTGTCGATTTTTCTATTTCAATGACTTTTTGCCTCTTGAGCGACATTTTTTTCCCATCCGCTTTTTTAAAAAAGGAATAGAAAGGAATAGCAAAAACCTCACGGTATATACATGCATAGAGTTAGAAGCGGTGAAAAAATAAATAAAAAATAAAAATAAAAATGGTGCGCTCAACTGCAAATAATTTTTTTTTTCTTCTCTTTTTTATTTGACGTGGCGAAATATTTTTACGAGGCTTAGAACGTTCCCTAATGCGATTATTTGTAATGTTGGGGAAAATTTACTCGTTCCTAAAATGCGGTTGAATTGGGGCGTTTTTCTGTCTTATAGAAAATAACCATAAACTGAGTGTTGTAAATGTGCAACAAACTTTCTTTAGTGCAAATGAAAAACTTAGACCGCCTCCGTTCTTCGTTTCCTTTTATTTTTTTATCCATTATTTTTTCCTTCTCATATGGTAAAACTATAGCCATTTCAACTATAATTCAAAAAATATGGTTACTTTTCATCTTCTTCTTTTCTTCTTCTTTTCCTCGACTCTTTCAACTGAGATAAATCGAGCAATTGAGACTGAAAAGTTAACTTTATTTATTTCATTTTAATCTCGAAAAAAAAGTTAACGGGAAAAAAGTTTTGAAGAAAAATCGATGAAGTAATTATTTTTATTTTATGATTAATGAACGTTTCTTATTAAATATTAAAAATTTCAATTACTAACAATGAAAATTTCAATATCATTTTCCATTAGTCTTAATTTAATTTTACTTTCTTTTTCGCTTAATCACTTCAACTTGGCAACTTAATTCCACGTTTGTAAAGAGAATCTTAATAACAACGCACACCCCGAATGTGGACTTCCCGCAGCGCAAACTAAGTCCCCCGTTAAGAACCACAGAGCGTATAAACGGCACAAATACACCTGTCAAAAACCACCAGCAAAAAAAGAACTTCTACTTTTATTTACTATGTTTTTCTACTCGTGCATTATTTATGACCAGATGGCACGATTGGACAAATTGTCGACCGTTGTATATGTATTCGAGTGTTGACGGCCCTTCGAACACTTAACCAAGTGAGACAAATCCCGTTAAGTTGTTGACACTTCATTTATCTTTCTTTTAGCTGTAAAGGGCAGCGAATAGTTTACGCATGGTAAGGGGAAAAACCGGTTCCAGCTGATTTCTTCTTCTTTATACTGTTGGTCCAGTCTACGACGCTGGCCAAAAAGCTCAAGAGTACTCGAGCTCTTCCTTTTTAATCTGCTTATCGGTGCCCAGCTGGCTGAAGGCCGTCTCGATATAAATCGGACTGGCACTTCAGGATTCTCGACCCACTCGCCCAATCTTCCTGTCTGATTGGTCAATAGGGACCTAAGCGCAATAAAGTTTGAGCTGTGGCGCCGATTCAGCAACACTTCTAGAGTGGTTTCTAAGGTAGTACATTTTCTTACTTGTTTGTACCATTTTTTTAAGTTGGCTAAACTCATTTATGGGTTCACGCAAATAATAAAATAAATAACAACCGAATTGTTGTTATTGTTAAAGATAAATTGACAAAGGGAATAATATTGTTTTATTTATTTAAAAAAAGGAAATGTAGAAATTGAAAGTCTTTGCATTTTAAAATGTAGATTTCTCTTTGGCTCGTTATATATGCATGAGAATTGCCATTGGGACATGGAAGAGTGAAAGAAGAAATACAATCGCAACACTATATGAGTCTCAAGTAAAGTAAGGTAGAAAAATACAGGATAAAGTGGTTGATGTCTTTTTTAAAAGAAATTCAAATATAAATAAACAATTTTATTTATGAAAAAAATAATAATAGAAAGTTATACAGGAGAGAAATTTATTTTATTTCAACTTGAAAAGTCTAAATGTGACTTAAGTTGTGTTATGCAATTCCCTTTCAAATCCACATGTTGGAAATGTCAGAAAAGAAATGAGGGAAAAAAGATGAGGGAATATAAAACTAAGTTTTTAGATGTTGTAAAATTTAAAATAAACAGTTGATGTTATTTTAAAAGAACTAAAAAATAATAAAAAGATGGACAAATAATTCATATATGTTTTGCAATGAACTTATTTCTTTCGGCAATAAATCATTCAACTGTCAAGTTATAATGTGATGTTTTATTCTTTTAGCAATTTCGAGAAGTTTTATTTTATATTTTTTTTGGAAGTTTTTGAATTGGAGGACATTTTTCGGATGATGAGTGAAAGTAAGGAAGGAAGTTTATAGCAATATCCGAAGAAAATAAGATTAAGAGATGTCCAACTGTGAGTGAGTTACATAAACATCTAAAAAATAAATGGTTGGTCTTTATCATCAGTTTTTATGTTTTTAAGTACTCTGATATTGCATAAAATTTTTTGCGGATTATTTAATGTTTTTTTTTTTGTATTTTGCTAATGTTTTTTTTAACTATGCTCTTTGTTTCCTGAAATTGCCAGAAGATGGATGCACTTGATGAACATGTTGGTGAATTTCAGTTCAAAATTTGTTTATTACGGAGGAATTGCTCCATAAAACAATCCAAACATAATTAAAATTGTAAGTTGTAAAATAGTGAGTTGCAATTAATAAATATTCTTTTTATATACCATAACTCATAAATTATTTTTTATTTGCCACTTGTTACCCTGTTATCGTATTATATTGATTGCCATTTCTTCAGTGAAGATCAATTGAAGTGTGCGAAAAACAGTTTGACCTATAACAAGAATATCCTGACTTTGAAAGCACCTTCTGTTGATACGAGGGTCACCGTTATGGCTGAGAATTTCCGTCAAAAGAAAGGTAAAACTCTCACACTTATTTCAGATAATTCTTTTTATTTTTATAAAATATAGTTTTTTAAAGAAAATGTCAGACAATCTAGAATTTTGTAATCACACAAAATATTATTTCAAAAATAACCATTTTCAATGCAATAACTATTAGGACTATTAAATGCAATGACCACAATTAAATTAACAGTAATTAAAACGGAGACATCGATTACAACAATAATAAATTTAGAAATAAGAAATTTGCATTTCTTAGTATTTGTAATAGAATTAAAACAAATTAATAAAACATTTTTAAGTGAAATTATACTCGTCGTAGATAAGCTAGAAAAAACTAACAAATATAAAGAAAAAAATATATTCTTGACAATCTAATTATACATTCATCATAAAAACTCACTTCACTTAATGCATATTCTAAATAACTTATTTCCGGTGGTCGTAAAATAAGTAATTAAAATTTTGCTAACACAATCAAACAAAGGATTAAGAAAAAATCTGCACACTAATTTGTATTAAATTGAGGTATTCAAATTAGTGATATTATAATAATCTATTCAAATTTTTAATGAGTGGGTACCTGATGATGGCGGTTCAATTTGCCTCTGTTTTTGAGGATTACAATTGAATAAGTCTCTGTATGCTTTTCTGTATTCGGTACTCATGAATACATAAATGACAGGATTAATACATGCACTCATAAATATGAGAATGTAACCGCATATGTTGGTAACAGGTAGAGTTTCTTCTTTTCCGAACACCTTGACCAACGTGACTGGAAGATAACAAGCAACAAACGAGAAAAATATAACTAAAATCATTTTAATTAGTCGTAAATCTCGAGCTTCTCTTTTAGCCTGTCGTGGATCGACAACTTTGATGGTCACCGGTTGATTAGTGGTAGACGACGGAATTCTCGTGCGTTGATTTCGTGATTTCTGAGCAGCTTTTTGGGTTCGCCTCACGATCCAGAAAATTCTCACGTAACAAATGATGATGACTATGCAAGGGAGACCGAAGGCAACGATAAAGAGAAAAGCTTTGGGCGATTTGTTGTTTATAGGTACGATGCTGCAGGAACCGACCTGTGGATCGAACCCGAATCGCCCCCAAATACCCAATAAAGTCGGAACTAAAGTTCCGAACGAGAAAATCCAAATAGCGGCTATCATCACAGAGAGACTCCAGAATTTATAAAATTTTGGATACAACTGCTGGTGAGCGATCATAACGTATCTAAAGAACATCAAATTTAGTAATGTACAATTTCAAAAAAAAATTAATTGAATTTACCTGTTAATTGTTATTGCCAATACAGAAAAAAGTGATACGGCCACATTACTGTATCTAAAAAATGGGAAAAGTTGACAAAGGAGATCTCCGTGGACCCAACCACGATGAAGGAAAGTGGAAACGACTAAAGGGAGATTAAATCCGCAGAAAAGTAAATCAGCAATGCTCAAATTGATAATAAATGCCGTTGTTGCATTACGTAACTAAAGATTGGTTTCATTGAAATCGAGCCAAATATGAAAAAAATAAAACTTACTTTTTTCGCTTTTGAAAGAGCAAATATTGTGAGTAAATTGCCCGGTACACCAATGGTTATAAAAAGTACACAACAGAAAACGGCAAAATAGAGTAAAGAGGATGGATAATCTTCAAGGAGACTTCCTTCGTTTGTAATTGGTTTTGGCGATGTTATGTATTGAATATGTTCATTATAATAGTCCTCGCTCCTATACGTGTCATGCTCCATTTGATTTTGTGGATCTTTAACGAGTATTGTGCATTATCACTTGCAAATGCTCTCAACTGTATTAGTGAAATGGCAGCTCCCAGCCTTGATAATTAATGCGACTGAAATAGGCAGCGGATGTGAGAGCAATCATTTCCTTGAGTTTACAGCATTGCTGACTACTGTTGCACTCATCATTCAATGTTGGATAAAGTTCTATGTCAATAACGGGTCTAATAACTGAGTTTAAAGGTTAGGTTTGCTCACATTTTGCATAATCAGTTTAAAGTTATTATTTTAATTTTGTTATTGTTAAGTAATTTGTAGTTTGTACAATTTTTTCAGCATTTTAAATGCACAAAATAAATTATTCAGTGCTTTATTACTATATAATTTTGTTATTTTTAAATAATAATCATCACTGAATTGGAAATCATGGGCAATTGGCAATCATGTTAGATCCAGTCACTCGAGTTGACCCCAGGAAATTAATTGACATAAATGTTCATTTGATTTGGCTTGGACTCCCCATAGCGAACTGACTACAAACTACTGGGTTTCTATTTATCGTGCCGCACAATGAATTGTGCTAATCTAACACAACTTATGTAATAATAGCACCAAGTGTCAGATATAGACTTTTTTTGACCTGAAACTAATACTTACTTAGGGGCCCTTTACAATCTAGGTCTGCTGTAAAACAGTATTTAGGTTTACTTATAAACAAAATGTGAAGTCAAAATATGTAAGTTAACTATTTTATTAAAACTTTGCATTTTAAAGTAATAACTAATAAAACTTCTAAAAT
>JAQFZU010000767.1:0-19322 GCA_034696185.1 Henia vesuviana | reverse complement strand
AAAAAAAAAACTCGAAAACCTTCACTAGTTTTTCGACTATTAATTTTTTATTTTTCCATTTTATTTCTTTAACTAATCTCGTTTTCCGTATTCAATGTCACCAAATATTATTTAAAAATTTAATTTTTAGAAATATATGTCAATCGAAGGTTTCTATGGTATCGTTTGCATATCGCATTTCCAAATGCATTTACATTATACAAGTAAATTAATTCTATTATAAGACGATGTTTCGTGCATTCAATCATAATTTTCTTGGTGTAACATTTTCTGTCAACTATTCTACTGTTCCGGGTGTACCATATCAAGGCCGTGGCCATGTTGTTCGTGAACCGAGTTTCCCTCATTCAACCGGCCTCCCGCCTCCAATCGAAATTCGGTCGCAAACTTCGATTAAACTAAATAAACTCGACACAATTCAAATTCTTTTCCAATATCTAAACACTAAAACTTTTCATTCAGCATAACCCAATTGAAAATTCAAACAACAAAAGAAAAATGGCAAAGAAAAAGAAAATAGGTTCGGGGTGGGAGTGAGTGTATTTGTTCAAATCACCGTAAACAACATCAGCCGGTTGTCGGTGGGTGGAGTCAACACGAGCAAGTTAGAAGCGATTAAAACGATACAATCGACACCAACACTGTATAAATTTAATTCCAACTCTTAAAAATTAAAATCGCATATTAAAAGTCGCATTAAAAGCGCGATCGCCGGCAAATTCGAATCTACATTTTGACGGTTTTTTTTTCAAAAATGTATTTGAGTGACAGCTCGTAAACTATCCTCCGCAGTCCCCCAATTAGAAACGAGGTCAACCGCTGTACGGCCAATGAAAAGCGCGGAAAATCACATGGCTTTGTTGTCATTCGATTTAGGAACACGCCTTCTTTAATGCAAGCCAAAACAAACTGAGCCGACCACCGCTAAAGATACCGGCGAACTGACGGACTCCATTTTTCCACTCCAAACCAACTCATCGGATGCAAAATAAGAAACAAGCCTTTATTCTTCCGTAATTTGCAAGCGCAAAGACATGTCAACGGGCAAACGTTTGGCGAAGCGCTCTATTTTGGGAACCCGCGTATGCGTCCCTAGGCAAGACAGCCAAGATGGCCGCTTATATTACTACCCGGGCGTTATACAAGCGTTGAAGAGCAACGGGGGTGATCGCAGCAGCGGTACAGTCTACTCGGTCATCTTCCACGACAAAACGAGCAAAGAGTATGCGGAAAAAGAAATTGTCGGACCCGGCTTTCAACCGGTATCGACTGTCAAAATGCAACCGGGTCAACCCGTGTTTATAACTCACAACGGTCGCGAAGTGGCGGGCACGGTCAAGAGCGAACCGATTAATGGCGAGTTGATCATCACTATTCAACTCAACGGAATAATCGAAAAGGTATACAAACGTGTCGAAGACGTACGTTTATTGGAAAGCCGCAAATCGGCGCGACTTCAAGATTTGGATCAGGATTATTCGCGCCTTGCCGACTTCGGGCCCATCGAATCGCGCAAACGACCAACTTCGTCCGGAATCGATGTTCCATCGTCGCACGGGTAATAATCTATTATTTCGAAAATATTATTTTTTTAAAAAATATTTTTAAAAATTATTAACTGTTTAAAAATTGCAAAATGAGTTTATAAATAACCATGTATAAACTCCAATTATTTAAATTATATTTTTTTCAAGTGGATAATAATGATTAATTAACTACGCGTAAAAATACAAAGCAATGGGAAGTTTAATTGTCAATTATACTTTTCCTCACTTCAATTTTTTTTCCTCGTGATTTCTGCCGGCCGGTGAATTGCCGACCCACTTGGCAACTTAATACAACGCATTACCCTACTCTAAAATTACGAGGCCAATTTTTTTTTTTTATATTTTTTTTTGTACCAATTATTTTCAACTTGTTGCACATATGTACATATTTATGCATTTTAAGTTTAAAAAAATTTTTTTTTTTTAAATTTTAGAAAAAAGTTTTTTTTTGTATTTTATTTTTATATCTATAATTTAAGTATTTAAAAAAAAAATTGATTAAAATTCAACTTTTTAAAAAAAGATGTCATTGCATTAAATGTTTAGTAGTATATTATTGCTTATTTAACCTCATTGCCTACATTTTCACGTTAAGCCAGTTTGGTTTGGATATGCATGAAAAAACTTAATCTAAATTTCTTTTATAAGCCTTTCTCGAAATAATTACTGGATGAAATTATATAAAATGTCTTTTTATCCACTCCAATTGTCTTAGCCTATTTAAAAAAAAAAACAAATTCAATGTTATTTTGTAAAATTCGCAACATCCCTCACTTCCTTGCAATGACATCATACTTATTATGACTAAAATAAATTAGGATGAGAAATTCACACAACAAAAAAGCTGTTGCTCAAATAATTAAATTACAAGGATGCATAATTTATCTCATTAGAAAATATATTCCATATTTTAATATATGCTTATAACCACATGTTCGTTTTTGATGACTTAATTCATCGATTTGAGTTCTGGAGAAAAAAAACCTTGAATGAAATTGATTTTAATTTTTTTTTTAAAAATAATTTTATTTTCTTTTTTAGTTTAATTATTCATTATTACAATTTGCAAAACTGGTTTGCCAATACCAAGGTTTTTTGCCACTCCCATTGCACGTGAACTTGATAGACACTTAATATTCTTTTACTTTTGTTTATAGGTAAATTAACTGTCACTCTTTTACTATATATTTTGAATTTCACTCGTACCACGCGAATGTTTGTGTTGATACAATCGATAACAATGTAGAAAAAAGTGGCAATTCACGTGCGTGTATTGCATTTATTCTCACAAAAAGTACACAAGAAAAAATAATTTTTCAGAATTATTACCTACACTTCCACTTATAGAATTAAGTTTTTATCCCATCAACATAAATATATTTTTAAAATTAAATTATGATTCATTTTCTGATTGTTTAATGATTGTGTACGTGTGTCACGCAGGAATCGGAAACGTAGACCGAGTTCGTCATCGGATGGAGATGTTTTGGACGACTGTGCTGCAGCCATGGTCCTCATGAGTCTTTCTTGCAGTCCCAAATCTCCTCGTCTACCCGGATACCTCAACGAACAAAGTATATTTTGTGTTTTGTGTCTAATAATTGGTGTATTGTGTGACGAGGAAGTTGGGTGTTTGCTTTTACTCAACCTAAGCGAGACAATACACACTTGAAATAAAAAGTTGTTGTGAATAAAACTTAAGTTTATTTTCGGTGATGTCATTTCATCGGATATAAAAATATCGCTCGAAACTAAACAAATTGCAAAATCGAAGTTTTTATTTTGATTTTGAAGTTCATGTCGTGGAACTGCGGAAATGAAAACTCGAGCTTTGGTCACTGAACATGAATAAAAGTGTGGGAAGTGCCGGGGTTTAAAAAATACATCTAAATTCATTGTTTGGTATACCTAGGATTTGTAAAAGTCGGTCTTCGATTGAAATTTTTTATAAAGACTGAATAGTCTAAATATAAGGGAATTTTATTTCCGAATAAATTAATTCGGTCATTAAATTTCCAAAAATTCCATTTCAAAATGTATTTTGAACGTAGTAAGAAATTAGGCAAATTGCCAAACATGATAAGTTTATGAGCGGTAATGAGGTTTAACACCATAAAAAAAATTAAACAAAAAAATTTTTGTTGCTTAACTCGTAACCAAAAAGAGAAACTGAAACAAGTTTAACATACAAAATTAGCCAATCGTTTCTTTTCCAACTAAATACTCGCGCACGTTTTACCGTAACCCGTTGAGTAATTCGAGCTTCTAATTGCCAAACCACCACCATCCCATTAACCCAAACATTTTATTATTGACGGTCGTGTTTCATTTGAAAAAAGGTCATGTGTCGGAGGAAAATTTAAAAAAAAAAGTGTTACAACTACGCATTTTGACGAGGCGATTGTAAATGAAGCATTTAACAAGTCAGTTCAGCAATAAAAAAAACGAGCAGGAAATACATTATCTAAACGAGGAACACAACAAATTTTCAAGTACAAAAGTTTGTTCAATAAGGAATTATATTAAGGGACTAATTCATAAAATTCATAAGGAAAAAGCTTTTAAAAAAAAAATAATAATACGTTGTTGCTTTTGGCATTGTATGAATGCAATTATGAATTGAGAAATGACGTCACTTGAATCTAGTTTTACGTCAGTGGGTATTGTGTTTAATGGGCACATATTTGTTTAATACATTCGCAAATATCAATTTTATAATAAACACATTTGGAGAAAAAAAAATATTTACTGTTCACATTAACCTTGAAATGTGCTTTGCAGTAGTAATCATTGGCCTTCAAGATTGCTAAGTTAAGTGTTGATAATAATTTTTAGCGAACACAAAAAATATGTTTAAAATTTTTTTTTTAAATTTTAAATAAATAAAAATTAAATATTAAATGATATATTACACGTTATGTTAGCACTTTTGACCCAAAAATTGGGTAATCAATTTTTATTTTCGTTTTTTTCAAGTTTGACATTTCTCATCGAGATTATGAAAATATCATATTACTTTACTTAGCCGGAAATATTAATAAATTTTTTTAAAAACTATAAATTCCATTAGATTTTATAAACTAAATGTGTTTTTTTTAAATTTAGGTTTATTTTCTTCATTCGACCTCTTATTTTATCTTTTAATTGCCTATGGACTCTTATCTTGACATTCCTTTAAACGTGTCACTAGCAAAACAACCCCTTTTGTTCTAAATGATGTTCCAAGTTGATATACAACTGTGGGACGGGAGAAATAAATCTTTAATCAACCGATTTGTATATGAAAAATAGTAAAATGGACCTTGGATGTTAAAAATTCAACTTCCTCTTTCCTTGTATCGCAGGTGGATTCTTCTCGTCAAGGTCTTGGACCGAGGCATCTCTAACTTCCAGTTCAGGGGCTTCGAGCTGGCAAAGTGGGCGTTCCAATAATCGGACTCCGTCGCCTCCCTATGGACTCAGTGAGAGCGCTCCGTCTTACATCACCAACGTCCTCCAAGATGAGGGAATTGAGATGGACGACGGATTGGCCTTTTTCGAAGATCCTTTACCCAGGAAGAGACGGGTAATCGCCCCAATACCCCATGGGCATACCAGAAATGAGATCAAAGAACCAAACTGAATTTGTGTCTCAACCCCAAATGAGCTTTTCTGTCATTTAAAAGAATTAAAATTGAGGAAAAAATGTACAAAAAAACTGTGGGTTGTTTACGAGTTGACCTAGGATTTTAAAAAGTTTTTTTTTTTAGAATTTAATCTAAGATTTCCAGTACAGTACGGAAATCTTATCTATTATTTTTTTTTGTCCCGTTTATGCTCCAGGTTATTGACTTAACGTATGAACGATAAGAAGTGTGATGTGATGGACTCAGCAACAACAAAAAAATAAAAAAAAAATTTTTAAATTGTAATTTAATAAATTATTAAATAAAGGATTGTGATTGATTCCAGTTTGCATCATCACGTTTTAATCACGTGATTATAACCCTTTTTCAGTTTAAAAAATCAAACAAAAAAGCAGTTTTCTCTGGTTCTGACCGCTATTACTATGGACAGGAAAAGATTTTTTTTTTCGATGCAACGTTTAAAACTTCCTGTTGTAGTTGATGTGGCCGAATGAATATTTGGCAATTGGCCAATATGCAAGATTGTTATATTGAGAGTTCATGACGCAGCTGGCGTCGGTATGTCAAACTATTCTCCCTTTCCTTGAATGGGAAAGTCAGCACTGAGCAAGGCCATTACGTTACTAGGGGTTCCTTCTATTGCATTGGATTTTTACATGTGTATTCACAGATACTAAAAATTGCCTCTTTCCTCATTTATTTATTTATTTCAATTTATCATTCAACAACACGCGATTAACGCTTCGTTTTAATCAAACCACGATAAATGCAATCTTATCCACTGTCAATGATGGAATGAAAATTTTATTAAAAATTTTAACAAAAATAATGGATTACATTGTCATTTTATATCAATAACCCCGTAGACTCTTTCCTCTCGGCATTGCACGAATTATTAATAATAATAACAATGAAAGAATAAAGTGAAAAGATCCCTCACTCTTTTTCATGGTTCTTCTCGCCCATTTGCCTTATGTTATGCTTGGCGCAATGCCAAATAAATGCCTTATTTCTTGTATACTGTTTAGGTCATTGCCAGTGCACTTTTGACGAAACATATGACGGTTGTGAATGTAAACACGTTTGAAATGTACACAAGTCAAAAGAATTGATAATTTGTAATACCATAAACATTAAATATATATATATATATATAAAATTCAATTACAACATATTGTGAAACCTCAGCCCTTCGATGCCCTTCGTGAGCCAAGTTATTCTAAGGAACCAGGGACCAAATCACAATTTTTTTTTGAGCGAATGAAAGTAAAATTAGTTCATTAAACATTTAGGAGAAACAAAAACCAGTTTTGTTTACAACATGAACCTCACCTTAAATTATGTTTATAAAAAAATATCTATTTTCATATTTTCTTTATTCTTTTCCCCAGTGAAAAAATTAGCAGAATTAAAGCTCGCAACGATGTGTTAAATTTTCAAAGTTTCTCCCAATCAAAAACTCGTAAAAATTTCTAAAATTAGAAATTAATTAAAATTTTTAAAATAATTAAAATAATTTATTTTTTCAGAACTCGACGCGAACAGCTTTCCAATGCACTTGGCCAGGCTGTAAAATGTTAGCAACTTCATGCGATCTCATAGAAAAGCACGTTCGTTTTCAGCATCTCGGGTACGTATAATAAATTAATTAATTTAATTAATTAAGTAGTTAATTCAGTACGAGCGAGCAATAAGTTAACCTCAAAGTGTTTTAGCTCGTAAAACCAATGTGCACGCAATCATTTCGCTCGTTACAGTTTATAAAATTGTCTAAAAATATCTTGATTTATGTACGATTCATTCAGTCGTTCTGGATCCGATGGAGCGGAAGACAGTGATCACGAGGAAGAATTTTATTACAGCGAAGTCGAAATAAGCGGCGACACGGTCACCGAATTGTTCGATGGATTGCACACTTCGTCGCCGCCGACTCTCAGTCATATGGACATGGCCAGACCACCCTGCGAGGACCCCGAATACCAACGTTTGATCCAGGTTTTCAAAATTTTAAATTATCCCAACCAAACTCGCTAAAGGTTGGGGATTGAAAAATTAGTGTGAAAAGGCAATAAAAATTAATTGTTAAAGACTAGAAGGGTCTGTTTTGGACCTTGTACGAAACAAAGCGACTTTTGATGGCAATGAAAATAGCCAGTTTTGTTGCTTGTTACGTATTTCCCGGATCGGGTTGAGATTTTTTTGTTTTTTATTGGCCGAGCGAATGTTAAAAATGGCATTGAGGGGCCGGTGGTGAATTTGTTAAGTCGAGATTCTATATTTGGATTGGGTCCTGCAGGAAGTGCTCGGTTCGAGGATTCGTTCGTTGTCGTTGGAATTGATAAAGGTCACTTGCTGCATGCAAAATTAAGTAGATAAAGAGCTGAGTTCAACGATAAAAATATGTGAAATAGGGTTAACGGTTCCTTGTGCTTTTACTTTGATTGGTAAATAATTAAATCAGTAATAAAAAAACAATTTTACCCCGATCATGTTGCAATTTTTGTATTTGCGAGTTTGCCCTTATTAAATTTCTATTATTTTTAAGTAAATTTTTGTTTTTTTTTTTGAAAAAAAATTATTTTTTTCAGACTTCGCCTCTAAAGCAAAATAAGATCGCAACTCGATTGCTGACTTGTTCGCCAAAGCCTTCGCCACTGCGACATCGCAAGTGCCGTAAAGTGTACGGTATGGAGAATCGAGACATGTGGTGTACCCAGTGCAAGTGGAAAAAAGCCTGCAGTCGGTTCTCCGATATTACACTGCCACCCGTGTAAATAACACTAACAAAAAAAAAATAATGTTGAACTTTTTACTCGAAATTTCTATTTTTTTGCTCACACTTTGAAGGAACCCCGAGTGAGCTCTGAAAATTGTGTATTGCGCGAATAACGGGAAAGTTGGTCCCATAAATTTAAACAAAATATATATTACAGTATATGTAATTTACATATTCATTATAATTATAAAGAGAGATAAAAAAAATTATAAATGTCAATTATTATATTTCAATATAATCAAAATAAAGAGAGTAAAATTTTCATTTGAAAAAAAAAATTAAATTTTAAAACAAATTTGTCAAGTAAAAGCAGATTTCCCCCCGCATCGTTGTTAAGTGTATTTAGAGTTAAATGTAAAGCTCAGTATTTGCATTAGTTACACGCCAAAAAAAAAAAAACGGTTGTATCGCATGCTCATGTTTTAAATTTTATAAATGTTAAATATATTTAGAAAAACAATTTTTTTTTTAAAAAAGATAAAAATATTACAATTGAAACATAATCGAGTTGTTCTTTTAAAATGAAGTACAACATGAATCACTATCAGGTTCATATGCATTTAATTCTCCAATTTTTCTGTTAGAAATTTTAGTCTCTTTTATAAATATACCGAACTTTTTATTATCAATAGTGCCTAATGTAAATTATTATAATGATTAGAGAGTTTGAAAAAAAAAAAAAAACCAAATGTTATTTTGTTGAATTGTAATGTTGAATTTATTTGCACTCGGGTGCTATTTTAAAGTTTTTCATATTTTAGTATATAAGAATTAATTATTATTAATTATTATTATTATTGGGAGTTATTTGAGAAACTATTTTTATTTCTTTTTACTTTATATTTAACCCTCCAAAAAATAAATACCAAACAATTTTTTAAAAAATGTAAATTAGCACAAATTTTTTCATAGTGGGAAAATTGTATAAAAAACAACTTTTAAAAAATTAATTCCCACTAAAAATGTGTATCATTAAATACCTTTTTTTCCCATAAAAAAATAACTACTTTAAAACTTAAAAAAAAATATTCTAAATGTAGTTTTCTTTCTACATTTGTAGATAAGTAATTAACAAATTGTATTTTTATAAATATATTATACATATACATATATTTCTTTGATATAACTGACAAATGATAAAAAAAAATTCACACAATCGTGTACAAAATATTTACAGGGATTCTTTATATTCTCAAAGAACAGAATCACCAAAATATACATTCAAAGATTTGAAAAAAAAAAGTTTTTGTACATTGGTTTGATTTTTTGAATTGTATAGAAGAAAGCTTTTTTTAAATTGAATGAAAATTTGACAATTTTTGAAATAGGCAGTATAAAATACATGTATTAATTATTTTTAAATTTTTTCCTGCAAAGCAGCTTTATATTGTGCCAATAATAACATCATTTTTTTAAAAATGAATATTTTTATTTTTTTCTTTACATAAATGTTAAAATCCAAAACTATTTTTTCACTATTTTGAAAAAATAAATTTAAAATGAAATTGTTGTTTAATAATGTACAGTTTGTTTTTTAACAAAAAAATTTTCATTTTATTACTTACTTGTGACCAGTTTTAAATTGTTTTTTTTTTAATTTTCTTATATTTTTTACATGTTAATTTTTTTTACAGGCAAAAAGTTTTTATTTGAATCAAAATTTGATTTTTTCAAAGAAATTTATATACTGACAAATTAAATTTGAAATTTTGTTACAAACTAAAATAAAAAGACTACAGGTACCTTCAAACATCCCTACACTTTACTCATTGTCATTACTCACTAATAAAACAACCTGTTGTACAGCTAACAATTAAGAGTCACTCACCTTTATTAAATATTAGTTCACAAATTTAACATGATGGTTATAGGATCATAAATGTATTTTTATCAATGTATAAAATTTTAATATGATGTTAATATAGTTCTAAATTGTCAAGTAAAATAAAGTATAATATAGTAAATATTTCTTACCTTCATTTTCTAATCCAAACATTAGGAATGTCATTTCAAATATGGTGCCTAAATCCACGGCCATTTTGGATTTACTATAAGCGACATCTTGAATCTAAATCTTTAAATTTAGAATAGGCCAAGGACGACACGGGCATTTTTTATTAAAATTTAGGATCACAGTTTTTATTAATTACAATAAATAACCTACAAAAATTTAAAATTTAATGTTGGTAAAGATTATTAGATTATTGTGTAAAAAATTATTACTAAATAAGTAAAAAGATTCGGTCTGTATTTAGTTGCGGTTCTGTCGACCTGATTGGAACCCTTAATATTTACGATGGCTTTAGTGAAAAACTTAGCAATTCTCAGACCTAATTCAAGTAAACAGAAAATTAATGGCAATAATAAAAATGTAATATACATAACTTCATTCGTTTTAGTTGGATTAAGAACTGTCTCAACAGGATTACCTCTTCTGCAACAACCTCAAAAACAACAACAACCAAAACCCGAGCAGAAACCCCAAGCACCAACTAAGGTTATAAACATAACAACAGTAAATAGACATCAACTAAACTTAATACTTTTCTGTACAGACTAAATTCGGGCCATTAAAGGACGAAGATAGGATTTTCACAAATTTATATGGCAGACATGATTGGAGACTTCCTGGAGCAGTAGCCAGAGTATAAATACTTTTATTAATGCCTTTGATGAATTACATTATTATTCTTCTCTTTTATCTTAGGGAGATTGGTATAAAACGAAGCAAATTCTGGGCAAAGGTCCCGAGTGGATAATTCAAGAAATAACAAAATCAGGCTTGAGAGGCCGTGGAGGAGCAGGTTTTCCAACTGGTCTTAAATGGAGTTTTATGAACAAACCCTCAGATGGTAGACCGAAATATTTAGTCGTTAACGCCGACGAAGGCGAGCCAGGCACTTGCAAAGATCGAGAAATACTTCGCCATGACCCACACAAACTGATTGAAGGTTGTTTAGTTGCTGGGCGTTGCATGGGAGCAAGAGCTGGTTAATAATTTAACATTTTATTGTCAATTATACAAAAAACGAGTTAATATAATTTAATTTTTACAGCTTATATTTACATTCGAGGAGAATTTTATAATGAGGCTTCTAATATGCAAATTGCTATTAAAGAGGTCAGTCTGAAATGGTTTTTAATTTATTTAAAAAATATTTTGTTTTTATTTTTTAGGCTTACGAGGCTAAATTACTTGGTAAAAATGCTTGTGGGTCTGGATATGATTTTGATGTGTTCATGCATAGAGGTGCTGGTGCTTACATTTGCGGAGAAGAAACTGTAAATAGATGAAAATTATTATTTAATTAAAGAATGAAAAATTTTTAATTTTGTAATAGGCATTGATAGAATCATTGGAAGGCAAACAAGGCAAACCAAGGCTTAAACCGCCTTTCCCGGCTGATGTGGGAGTATTTGGATGCCCAACGACCGTTTCAAATGTTGAAACTGTTGCAGTTGCTCCCGTAAGAGCTCCCATTGGATGGCTTACGATTATATTTAATTGATTTACTTTCCAATAAAATTTAAATTAGACAATTTGTCGTCGAGGTGGCGATTGGTTTGCGAGTTTGGGTCGCCCACGGAATACAGGCACCAAAGTAATTTTTCACATAATTCTAATATAGAAACATCAAACTTTAATATTAAGGATTTAATTGCTTTTATTCTCAATTAAATAAGGTTATAATTATTTTTATCTTTCTTTTGTTTAGTTATTTAACATTTCGGGTCATGTAGTCAATCCGTGCACTGTTGAGGAAGAAATGGGAATTCAATTGAAAGATTTAATCGAAATCCATTGTGGTGGAGTCGTTGGCGGTTGGGATAATTTATTGGCAGTAATTCCTGGCGGATCATCCACTCCACTCATTCCCAAAAAGTATTCTATAAATCTCAGAAAATGAATAATATTCTCAATGTGGCAATAATTTAGTGTTTGCGACGATGTAATGATGGACTTCGATGGCCTTATTAAAGAGCAAACTGGACTCGGAACAGCAGCAGTCATCGTTATGAATAAACAAACTGACATAATAAGAGCAATTGCACGACTCGCTGAATTCTATAAACACGAAAGTTGCGGACAGGTATTAAATAACTCTAAACTATGATATCAAATTAATTAATATTTGGAATTGTAGTGCACACCTTGCCGTGAAGGTACTGGTTGGATGATGAAAATTATGTACAGATTTGGTATTGCAAATATGTGATTTTTAATTTAATTTTTTTGTTAAATTTATTTCTTTTACATTTTCAGTTGAAGGAAAGGCCAAAACCGACGAAATTGATATGCTGTTCGAATTGAGTAAGCAAATCGAGGGCCACACAATCTGTGCTTTGGGTGATGGCGCTGCTTGGCCAGTACAGGGTCTTATTCGTCATTTTCGAGGAGAAATTGAAGATCGAATAAAACAATACGAATCGAAGCGAGTTTCGGCTTGAGTAGTTTGTTAGTTAATTGTAACTAATCAGATTCTGTATTTATCACTTTGCGTTGTAATTAGTTTAAAATTGCTGTAAATTATGCTTAAGTACTAGAATTCGATTCTTTTATTTCCTCCTGGTTTAGACGTACAAAAATTTTTGATTCTCGGCTCTTCAGCTTCCAATGGAGGAAGATGTAACTTCTGTATAAAGTTTTAAAATAAAATGTGTTTTAGAAATGGTTACGATCGTCTTTTTTGCTACATTTACTAACCTCGACTGAGAATTTTTTCTTGAGGAATTTAAATGCTAAATCACGAATATCGACTCGGCTGTGACTTATGAGTGAATTGAGTCGTGGTAATTTCTCTATTTTGATCAACCCGTGGAAATCTTTATACAGTGGATTTGTTTCTTTATCGGAACTGGCAAACGATTCCAGTCTTACAACTGTGTCGCAAACGTGACGAATTCGTGGTACAAACGAACCATCCTAAAATTAAATAAGTTTCACACGAAATTGTTGATGCTTAAAGTGAATTATTACCTCCCAAGAAATTGTAGGTACTGTAATTAAGCATACTGCTAAGGAAGATCTCAGAAGATACCGTAATTTGTAAAGAAATTGGATGAGCTTAATCTGATCACTTTCTCTAGACCAAAGAGGAGATGCCATTCCACTAATTGCAATTCTCAATATTTTAGAAGGCATTTGCTCGACAGTTGAAGCTAAGTATCGGCCATCGGTTAATTTTTTTTTTATTTCACTAAATAACTGTTGAAATATGCACGAAGAATTCCTAATAAAAATAAATATTTAAATTTCTAAATTGTTTTTATATAAAAATTTTATAAAAATTACTTCTCATGAACTTCAAATACATCGAATGTATTCAAACCCGATTTTTCGATTTTTTCTCTTGAGATTGGTTTCGTCGTATCAAAATTCCTACCCAAAGGATATTTATTAGATGCCTAATAATAAATATCTTAATATAATCGTTAAAGTGTTACTAATCTTAATATTTACTTCTTGTTCGTAGTTTTTCTCGTACCGCCATGCAATTTTTAATTCTCCTGAAGTTGAATTATTTTCTTTTACAGCCTTCAGAGGAATTGCAGATGGCAATTGCTGTTGCAAAAAGATTTATTAAAATGTGGCAGATGTTATTTACAGTTTTTTTTTCACGAAAAATACCTTGAGAAATGTGTCAAGATCGTCATCTGCACTTGCAAAAAATATTTCGTGTTCGCATTCAATTCCTTCTGAGAGGAAATACTTCACTAACATTTGAGAATAAATCTGATGTCTATCTTCCTCTATAAAAAAATTAAGGAATTATTAATTGTCATTTTGAAAATATTAATTCCTCACCTAATAATAATACTGTACCAATAGGTAAGCAACCAATTAATGAATCGATGCTAGGCACACCACTCGATGTCAACAATAGATTATTATAAAGTGAAGGAATAGTGCCTTTTATCTGTGGCCCATTCTGTCTGGACTTTGGAGTAAAACTAGTTTTCTTAAAAGAAAATGCCATAGTTTAAAAAACCACTAGTTAATGACCATGTGCCTTATCGTATATGGTACGAATTAAAGGCGTGTGATGGCGCTTTGAGCGCGTGTTTGGGTGTTTTCTAAAACGCGAAATTGATATATGAAGATGATAAAATGATACGAAGCTTTAGAGCTCAATATAAAAGGTAGACATTTTTTCAAAATGATCGGGCGATAGCTTTTTTCACAGAAAACAATACCTCGTGTTAGTCTACCACCATTTTGTGTAAATAAGAAAAACAAATGGCCGTACTCCATCGAGCTTTGTTTACGTGGATTTTAATACTAATATTTCTAATTCTATTAGCAGTCCGTTTAGATGGCAAAACATCATGGAACTGGTTTATTGTGTTTATTCCCATGTGGATATTTGACAGTATATTACTCATTTATATTGTGTTCAAACTAATCACTCACTGTAAAAATGGACACGACGGTTTGTGGTATTGGCATCGGAAGTGTTGGTATTTAATAAGTGTTTTACTGAAAATGTCATTCCAAACTGCATTGTGTATAAAATTAGAATACGGTCGCCAATTATCAGCTTATTACGTCGCAATTCCTCTTTGGATTTTACTCTTTGGTATCACTGGAGATGTTATAATCGATCTTGTGTCTTCCCGCAGACATTGAATGGAGAACGACACATCAGCGGGAAATAATGAGGAAAACGCAGAAAATGTTTTGGACGATCCGGATGCGTGGAAACTGGAAGCAGATGCTGCTATTAATGATGTTAAATTTGGAGTGAGAGACGTGTGTTTGTCTCATCATTTGATGAGTTCCAAAACCAAGATTTATTTCAACGTCACAACCTTCGAAAACGAAACATTGTGCATCGAATTGACTGCGAGAGGTTTCAGAGTTGTTGGCAGAGGCTACGATTCGATTAATGAACCAGAAGAAATCGTTTACGAAACGCCAAATTCGTTACTGAATAGTCGTAGTGCCCGTTTCAGAGAGGCTTTTGGTGCAAAACTGATCGAGAAGTTGGCACAAATACAAAGAGAAGATGGTGAAAGTGGTTAAGTGTAAATCAAATGATAACTGTGATAAGTGATTTAATTAGTAAAGAGCAATTTTAAGGTTAATTTTTAAAATTAATCTTAATAATGTAATTTAATGCTTCAAATGACCTAATTTTAACTAATTTGCTTATTATTAATTATTTTTAATGTTAATTTTCTTTTAAAATTTTCTTGTATTAATAATAATAGCAACTTATAGTTAATTAGAAATTGAAATTTTTTAAAATCAGCTGAAAAATGTGAATATTTTAAGAAATATTAAAGAAAAATTTGTTGATTTTATTAGCACAAAAATAAATGAAAATTTTCTAGAATTTGGGAAATTTTTTAAGGCAAAAATAATAAAAACAAAATATAAAAATAAACCAAATATTAATTTTTGCAATATATTACCCCATAAGGTTTTGTTGTTCAATTTAATCTTCTTTAAAAAAAAAGTGTAACGGATGGGAGTAACATCTTAATTCGATAATTACATTCAATGCTTGAGAAATGTGGTCGCAGAGTTAGATTAGTCTTCGCAATTGATACGGGTAGGCACGCTGAAAGGGAGCGGTTTGCAGAATTATACGAAATGCCATACATTTCCTCTCTTGAAACCATAAATAAGTGGAAATGGTTTGAACTTTCATAAGACGGGATATAAATCGGCAAGTAAGTCTGAAATTTATTATTCAAAATGGCATAATTACTTTCTTCTCAACTCATTGAAACTTGTCTGGGTTTATGAATTTAATGTATTTAAATAAGTGTAGTAAATTTTTGATTCAGTGTTTGCAAACGACTAATTGAGTTTAAAGTTAATACTTTTGTGCTCGAAAATTTCATATTTAATCAAGGATAATAACTTTATAATTAGTTTATTTAGATCAACGATTATTTTAATTAAGTTAAACAATTAAACTCGTTTTGTAAACATCTTAAATTGCATATTTTATCTTCTTATTTTCTACTGTGTTTTCGCGCATTAAAAGATATTTATCGTATTGTGTATTCATTTCCTCTTCTACATTAGATAATTACTGTGGCATTGCGTTCTGACGTCAATTATATGACTGTCATTTGAAAATTAAAAAAGAATTACAAGCGCAACTGTGCTCGTAAGTTCAGTTAGATATGGTTGAAAGTAATGTTTTATCTTTTATCAGGAGATCTTAATCCCCACTTAACATTAAATCCCTAGTTATGTTGTAATGATTATTATGACACATCATTGTGGTCTTTCACATTTGCAGGTTTTATAGTGAAATTCTAGAATGATTTTTGTTATGTAATAACTCAGATGCCACTGCAATGATGAAGTGGACAATTGTGTTTATAATTTTGTACTTTGGAAATGAAATTGCGTCTTTAAATGAAGTAAGTTTTGAATAATAATAACTTAAATTATTTTAATTATTTTAATCTGCTTGATTGAATGGCTATAGGCGTATTCGAACAAAATAATCTATACTTTGTGCGGGTGTCCGTTTGGTTATTACGAAGTTTCCCGGTTTGTTTTATCCAGTGACACACCACCTCCAAATTGTACATACAAAATTCCCCAGAGAAAATCTAAACGGACTTTAGAAGGGTATCAGTGCCACGTTTGCCACACAAGTTGTTTTGGTTGCCACGGATCGACTGACGGAGATTGTAACCAATGCTCAAACGACCACTTCCGAGCATCAAGTTACACGCTCCAAAAAATCAACAATTCGCATGCACTGCTGGGGAATGGAGAAAGGATTACTGTATATGATTCGGAAATGAACACGAGCAGACGTGACAGAAGAAGTGTAAAAGAAGCAAAGTATCCTGAATACAAATTGGAAGAAAGTGAATCGATAGACAAGAATAAGAATTCGAGTGATGATCTGTTTAAAGAATTTGTTAGAGATGTAAATGAAGATAATCTATTGATATTGGACGCGAAAAAGCAAGAAAAAAGTTCTGCTGATGGAGTGGGTAAGTTCTAAAAAATTAAATAAAGATTCTAAGAATGAAAAAATACTATTGGATTACATATTTTTGTTTATTAAAAATGTTTTGACTTTTGTCTTTCTTTAATGTGATTTTTCGATAAAAATATTATAATTAAAGATTTGTATTCAATTAGTAGGTGAATCCGATTTCGGATCCGGTTACGCGGAAAAAGAATTGGAAACTAATTCGACAATAGTAAAAGGATCTTTTACGACTGAAAATTTTCAATTGGATACAGTTTCGACACCGCGTGAAATCCGCAGCACCGAGACAGTCCTATCGAATAACGAAAGTGGTAAGAACATCAATTAAAATTGACGAATTTCTTTGGTAATCATTTATCATCGCAGTTCCAGTTCCCATTGATATTTACGAAAAGGTTATATTTACGCCTGCATCAGTACCACCTACAACCAATGTACCAATCGTTAAACATTCAACCGTTATAAAAAGAATAACCACTGCAAAAACAACGTCAACGACGACTCAATCGACAACTTTAATAATAACAACAACTCAATCGATAACATCAACATTACCAACGACGAGATTAACAACTACTCCAAAATCAATAACAACAACAACTCAGAAGACGAGAAAACCAAAACTTAAAAAAATTACTAAAATTCCGATTCCAACAGTTCACCAATCACCAACTGAAGAACATGAATATTCCCAAATGCAAGCCACTTTCTGGTGCGTTGCTACGTGTCCAGACGGTTCTTACGCAGACGAAGAACAACGAACTTGTCTTCCATGCGATAGCAAATGCTCGAAATGCGTAGGACCAAGTTTCATGAATTGTACCGAATGTACTTCTAACTCCGTTCGGGTTTCGGCAAACAGGGGATCGTCGAGAGCAATGAAAAATCTTCGAACGATAACTTGTCTTTCGAATTGTCCGCCTAATGAATTTGATAGAAACGGAACATGCACTTTGTGCCACGATTACTGTGTCGGTTGCACTGAGGAAAGCGTTAAAAGCTGTTTGACTTGTAAATACTCGAGAAATGAAGAGGTAAAGAAATAAAAAAATAATTTATTTTTAAAATTAATATATTTATTACAGGAAAACGAATGTATTGGACCTAAAAGCGATCCATTGTCAGTTTTAGAGATCATTTTACCAATTGTGTTTATCATTGTTCTTATTCTTTTTACTATTGCAATTTGTTTACGATGGAATGGTTTTTTGCGACTGAAAAAATTTAATAAAATGTCATTTAATTATCTAAGTGCTTGTCGAAGTCCAGCTACAAAAATAAAACCAAATTCTGTTAGTAATCTCAGTGGAATTAGACATTTGCATTGCTTTAATGCTATCGATTGTTTTTCGTAGGATCCCTTGGGATTAAATAAAGAATTTATTCTGCGCAAGCAAGCGAATGAATACACAACTAATCCACAATTCGTAAGTTGAGAAATCAATATTTAAATAGAAGTATATTTTGATAAAATTTTAGCCCAAAATCTGCAATGCAATAACAGAAGATGGTTACGAATTACCAATGCAACCGCAACCGGGGCCAAGTGGATTTGGATCTAGAGGTAATAGAACTTTTTATAATTTTTTTTTTTTTTAAATTTTAACTTTTTTTAATTTAAGATTTATCTTCGAATTCATCGACAATGCGCTCAATCAAACCTCGACGCAACGATCCATTACCGCCCACTCCCTTGGAAATGCGTGCCGCACTCCATAGAAAGAATAGTTACCTCTACGATCATTACGTGAATCAACCCAACCCCGAAATTGAACAAATTGAAAAATCATCCATCAGTATGAGTAATGGAAATGTTCAAAATACTCGACACAATAATACCGAACGAATATATGCTAATTGTTAATTTATACGGTTACAATAACATTGATTGTAATGTATCATAAAAAACTTAGTAATTTAGGAGTCTATCGTATATAAACTGATAAATATTTTTTGATACACATGTATTTATCGTAATCAAATCTAATTTAATAAGATAAAAATAAATTTTTTTGTAAGATAATGTATCATTAAACAGTGACACATTTAAAATGACACCCAATTGTTCGGTCCCTGGTTGGGCTGATTTTCTTTTAGATTGCGAGAAACCAAAGAAATTAGTTCAATATCGAGTAAGTAAAATTACATAAAAATTAATAACAAAATTTGATAATATTTTTCTTTAATTTTGCAAACAGTGGCGAATAATCAACCCAATAATTTATTTAATTTACCGGATGATTTTAGCAGTGTACACAATTATTGTGTTAGTAATGGGTATATCATTTCATCCAGAATTCAGTCTAATTTATCTTACAAGCTGGGGTTATTTAATTCTAACATTAAATTTCCTTATAAAAGCTTTTGTTACTTCAAGATATTTCCATTGGTTGAAAATAGA
>JAQFZU010000766.1:0-19333 GCA_034696185.1 Henia vesuviana | reverse complement strand
AAACATCTGTGCCTCCAGCTTATCATAATTTGTTTAAATAAGAAAAATAAATAAGATAATGCCTTTCACGTGTTCCTCGATAGTATAGTGGTTAGTATCCCCGCCTGTCACGCGGGAGACCGGGGTTCAATTCCCCGTCGGGGAGATTTTTTTAAATTATACAAAACCAATAAGCAAATCCCAAACAAATTTTTTAGTTAATTAACAAAAATCTGTTTAGCAGTCGATATGACGTAACTCAAGAACTACAAAAACAAACACACCAGGTTCGTTAAGTAAAAATAACTTTTATCAGTCTTAACCGAAGCAACATTCCGAATAAAAAAATTAAAAGATAAAGGTAAATTAAAACCGACACAGTCATAAAGTATTTGTGTTTTTCATGGATTCTGGTTTGCGTGTTATTCCTCCCACATCAATGGCCGCTGGGGTAAGTGACCTCACGACCCCTTTAGTCATCACGAGTGAGACGAGATCAAATAACACCTACAAGTAGGAAACATTAAAAAAAATTCAACTGAAAACATATTTTTTTTTAATTTAAAAAACAAAAATTTTAAATTTTTTAAAAATGAAATTTATAATATAAATTTATCTTTGTTTATATCTCGTTTTAGTCATTCCTATTAAAAAACCACTCGTCGGTTATTATTTTCTACGGTATTCTAAACGTAGGTGATTTTAGAAAACCTTCAGACATTCTTTACTTGTCAGAATATCGATTCTTTTAACTCTTAAAAAATTAATCTTAAAATCCTATTTTGACATCGCTTCTGCATTAACTAAATTTGAATTTTGATCCCAATGACTTAACGGTATTAATTTTGTATTACTTCTTAGTTGATCCATTTAAACTTAAATAAGGTCAAATAATATCTCAATGTTCTTTAGATTCGGTTTTGATGTTTCCCAAGGATAAGGAGTTTTTATTTAAAATGTTCCATTTTGTTTAACAACAATGTCAAGGCAAAGTTGCTAACAAAACCTTAATGACCTTATCCGTTTTCAACTTTAAAAATACAATTTCAAATCGAAGCATTTTTAGATTGATTCGAAACATTTCTTTTAGTTCTTCTTTAAGATGATGTAATTTCAACGCGTGATTTATGGTTGAGTGTAAAAAGAGTTATGCAACCGTATTTTGTAGTTGAAATCCTTATTTAAGTGAGATCATCAACATTTCATCCCTTCAAATTATTCTCTTTTTATTATTTGTTTCTCATTACTTCACTTACGCGCCGTTGATTTCTTTAACTCTAGTGTAAACCCCTCAGTGAAGTGAGACGAAGACTACAATTTTTACGTCACACCATGTAATGAGAACAAATTAAAAAGAGAAATTTGGCAAACTACGTAACTCGTTTTTATTATTTCGACCGTGTTACAAGTTAGAATTAATTACCGAGAACAAAACCCATAATTTAATGGCGCAACTCGGACTCCGTTAGACTCGTTTTATTGACTCGTTTCTAGGTACATAAAAAATACAACCATATTTGCTCATAATCAATAAACTCAAATATAATAAATTTACAATTCATATTATTAAATATGTTTTTTTTTAAATAAGTAAATATTAATTTTTTAATTTTAAATAAAAATTTATTTTATTCCGTTTTCTTCCACTCGTCGATTAAAATCAATTATTTCACCAGTTGTTAAATTTACTGGAATTTCAACTCATCATTTTTCGTCAAGTTTTAACTTTGCAGACGTATATAAATGGAAACTAAAAATGTGTTTTTTTTCTCAGAAATCGATGAATTTACGTCATTTTAAAAAAAAAAAAAACAAAAAAAAAAACTAAGAATAAAAAGAAAAAATTATTACCTCGCGACCTCGTTACATACCGGTTCAAATCAATTTTTTTAACAAAAAAATTAAAACGGAGCTTCAAAACGAATGCTGTAATCTCCTAATTTCATATTTTCGAAATTTTTTAAGTATTAATTAGCGACTAATGTTAGAATTTTGAACTTTCAACTCAGTCATTCGTCATATAAAGTTAAATAATTTTTTTTAAAAAATTTAAAAATTCATTAAATTTAATTGACTAATATTGATATACTTTTTCGTAATCTTTTCGTTATTTTCGTTATTTCGTGTCTTTAAAATCATAGTAGCAGACTAGCTTTAGCCTTTTGCTATGTAGCTCGCGGCTACTGCACCTGCGCTGACTCATTTTATGCTTTTTTCTCACGGCAAACGAACAGCCAAAGGGATTTCCTGGAATTCGCTAATCATTCGTTTATTAGAAATTTATTAACCTATCTCTGATAATCATAGCTTCCTTCTAAAATTCTATCACCTGAAAAAAACTTTCCAACCATTGCGAATTTGAACTCAAACACACACACACGCACACAAGTTGAGATGCACACGCGTCATTAAAGTTGTTGACTTGTCTTGTATGAGAAAAGACGAGAAAAATCAATAGGCAAACAATACGAAAATATTTGAAGGAAGTGGAAAAAATCATCGCACCAAACGACTCTCACAAAATGAAAAGTGTTTTTCTTGAAAAAATAAATTTAATTCACAACATGAAAAAACGCGATTTTGTCACGCAAAACAAAGCGAGAAAAATCAATGCATTAAATGAACCTCTTAAATTATTTATAAAAAAAAGAACTGAACTTGATGAAATGTTCATCAAAAAATGTAAATAATTAAAACTGTGAATCAAAAATGAGATCATTTTTCAGGATTAATAAAAGAACGATGACAGATAAAAACAAAATTGTTAAATGTTTTTTAAAAATTTATTTTAAAAAAAAAATCTATAAAACACGGTTCGTTTCTACGAATAAAAAACGAAATTTAAATTATTTATCAATTTCCTAATTCACAGATCCTTACACTTCCGTAATTCGAGGAAGTAATTTTTATTTTCTGCAAAATAAGTAAACACAAAAGAACATAATAAGTTATTATAAAATAAATTTTTATTTGACGCTTCACACTGCAGTTTACAAGGAGAAGAAAAAATAAACAAATGCAATTTCCACTGAAATCTTTGTAATTGTTAACATATGTTTAATCTCAATTTTAGCTTTAAGGCCGGTAGCACCATATATTCGTCCATGACTAAATATCGCTAGAATCAGCTTAGCCTTTGATGAGTCATCGTGAGAGTAGGCCGACAGGTTGGTGTTTCTCTCCTCTCGAACAGTAAATAAGTACCTCGAGACGAGGTTAGAATCGTTGCCAGCTCATCAGCGGACATAGCAATAATAAATATCAAAAACAATCGTAATAGATAATGGTCTTTGGAAGGTAATAAGGAGATAAATCGAGCCGAGATAACACCGATTGTAAATATTTTTTTTTGCAATGCGTCAATTCACCCAACTCTTATAAAATAATTTATATTCTAAAAATGGCCTGTTTTGAGATTACGATTAATAATGACGTCAATGAACGATTTCTTTAACCAATAGAATTTTGCGCTTTGGCCAAAAAGGAAGTTACTGAGCGTGCGCACAATCTTCCTTTCTTGGCTTGGAACAAGAAAGAGCCGCCATCTTGATTTGAACAATTAGTGGGTGCCGAGTTTGTCTCAATTTAGTTTGATAATTTGACGGGATTTGACTGTGTTTCATCAGCGCAGAGGCCAACGATGGTCAGGATGTTTACCGATTTTCCGAGAGAAGTAAGATATAAATAATCAGTCGAGAGAAAAAGAGTTATAGGAATCGAGACGACCAAATCATTGAGTGAACTGAGGAGCACCAAGTGCACGTTCAGATTTATTACTGGGCTCATGTTTGTACAGCTATAAGTTGACACTCGAAGCAATGGTGTTTTGCGTGAATTCGTAATTGGGCTTTTCTATGCTGATCGAAGCCCGGAAATTGGCATCGAGTGTGGGATAAGTTGTGACTAAAATTCATTTTCGGGAACGAACGACGTTTTCATAGCAGATTTCAAGATGTCGGCGAACTGTAGTTCTCGAACACCTCTGCAAACCGTTCACGAATCGGTTTATCCTGAAGTAAGTATGCATTGAAAGAGCCGAGAATTTCTATTGAATTGTTTGCCAATGATTGAATTAACCAACGGTCGTTTAGTGAATGCTTTTTTCATTATTTTTTCCGATTCACTCGATTCTTCCGTATAAATTAAGCAGCTGAAAATTTCAATGAGAAATTAGGTTATAATTGAGTATAATTATTATGTTAGAATAAATATATCATTATTTCTTAACGATTTAATTACCTTTTTTAATTTTTTTTTGTTTATATAGAGTGAAATAATTATTTTTTTATTTTATTTTTAAGAGTGAAGTGAAAATTGAGAAATTTTATTTTTTATCTGTTTGAAACGTGGAAAAAAAAGTAACATTTCATGTGTTATCGCTATACAAATAATTACATTCGATTAGAAGTGAAATATAATTTAAACGGGAGTTGATTACGTTTTATAAAAATAAAAAAAAATACGAATAAATTTGAGTTGCAGAAGAAAAATTTTTTTTTTAAGGTTTTAAATTTGTTTTTTTAAATTTGTTTCAGAGTGTCGACGTAAGACCAGCTCCTCGTCTAGCAACGAGCCGAACTAGGACTTCGGAAGAACCTCATATAGGAAAATACCGTTTACTAAAAACTATTGGCAAAGGAAACTTTGCTAAAGTCAAATTAGCTAAGCACCTTCCTACAGGAAAGGAGGTAATATACAATTTTTATTTTTTTTAAAGATAATTATTAGTTTAATCCATGTATTTTTATTTGAATTTCTCGTAATAGGTAGCTATAAAAATAATTGATAAAACGCAATTAAATCCTGGAAGTTTGCAAAAAGTGAGATTTTTTTTAAATTAAAAAAATATATTTTAAAACTTATTTTATTTGAATTTCATTTTTCAGTTGTTTAGAGAAGTTAGAATAATGAAAATATTAGATCATCCAAATATAGGTAAATGAATTTTAATTTTTTGTTAAAATTCTAACTTGAAAATACGTTGACATTGAGCTAGTAAAAAACGAGTTAGACGAGCTCAACTTTAGTTTAATTTTTTATTTTGAAATAAAAAAAGTTCCAAAAGTAATTAATTCTTTTTTATTTTTTAAATAGTTAAACTGTTTCAAGTTATTGAAACAGAAAAGACATTGTATTTAGTAATGGAATATGCCAGTGGAGGTAAAAAAAAAATTTTTTAATTCTAAATATTTTATTAAAAAGATATTATTTTATTAAATTTTAGGTGAAGTATTTGATTATTTAGTAGCGCATGGAAGGATGAAAGAGAAAGAAGCGAGAGCAAAGTTCAGACAAATAGTGTCTGCAGTTCAGTATTGTCATCAAAAGCGGATTATACATAGGGATTTAAAAGTAAATTACCCAACTTCGATCGGTTCGAAGGTCTAAGACTGAATTTTAACCTTTACTTTGTCATTTCACAGGCTGAAAATCTACTTCTCGATAGCGAAATGAATATAAAAATAGCTGATTTTGGCTTTAGTAACGAATTCACGCCAGGTAACAAATTAGATACATTTTGTGGTAGCCCGCCTTATGCTGCGCCCGAACTTTTTCAAGGTAAAAAATTATTTTAAAATGTAGTTTTTCTTATTTTAATGTTTAATAATATTTTATTACAGGTAAAAAGTACGACGGCCCCGAAGTAGACGTGTGGAGTCTGGGTGTTATTCTTTACACGCTAGTCAGCGGATCTCTTCCTTTCGATGGACAAAATTTAAAAGTGATTTGAATTTAATGAAATAAAAGTATACATTACAACAAATAAACTCAATTTAGGAACTCCGAGAACGAGTCCTTCGAGGGAAATATAGGATTCCTTTTTACATGTCAACAGATTGCGAAAATCTACTCAAAAAATTCCTGGTTTTAAATCCAGCAAAGCGAGCCTCTCTAGAAGTAATATTAATAGAAATATTTTAAATTTAACATTTTTAACGATAGATATTTTAATTTAAGACGATAATGAAAGATAAGTGGATGAACATTGGTTACGAAGACGACGAATTGAAGCCGTACGTCGAACCCGAGGCCGATTTGAGCGATCCTAAGAGGATAGGTACGTACATACTGAGTGGAAAATTTAGAATTAAGATTTACAAACGATTAGTGGCTGTCACATTTTTTTCCTTTAATTTTTAATTTTAAACATTTATTTTTAGATTTTTGTTTTTATTTTCGTTCGAAAACTAAAAATAAAAACCTTTACGTCATTTTTAGGAAATGATGGGTTTTGCAATGAACAATTCAATTTTTAAATTTGCAAAATCAAAATTGGATTTACAAATTTAACAAAATTTGTTTACCGTTTGATTAGTAGAGCAAGAAATTATAGAATGCATGAGTCATTTGAATGCGTGAATGGGAAATAGTTTCCAGTTTAAAAAAAAAAACCTCCATTTTTTTTAGAAAAACAAAAAATAATTAGAAAAAGGAATTAAAATTTAGATTGTTGCCTGTCTCAGTATTTGAAAAATGGGTGGAATGAAAATCAGCAGTTGTCATTTTAGTGTGGGATTTTCAGTGTGCGACATTACGTCGTAAACGTTTGTCCTGTTTCAGAGATATTAATAAGAATGGGATATGCAAGACATGATATAGAAGAATCAGTTAAAAATATGAAGTATGATGATGTGACAGCTAGTTATTTACTACTGGGAAAGAGACGAAATGAGGTAAGACATGCATGTTTTTTGTCTATTGCAGACATTTTGATAGGCATGGGCTACAGCAGGGCTGAGATTGATGGCTCCTTAAGTCGTATGAAGTATGATGACATTATGGCAGCTTACTTGCTACTTGGAAGAAGGTCGTCCGATGTAAGTATCGTGGTTGTCCCTGCCCTATCATTAAGCGGAAAATGACTGATTTCGGATGGATAAGGAGAATACAGCAAACCACGATGTTTTATTTTTATTTTATTTATGCAAAATTTTCGAAATAAAAATATCAATGTTAATGGATAATATTTAGCCTTAATGAGGCCAAGTTAAATTTAAATCAATTTTAGATTTTTTTTTATGTATTTGCGATTGATATTTTTATTTATTTTTGATTGGTTTTGGTGTTTGTGTAATTTAAAATTTGAGAAATGGATTTTAATGGGAATTTTGTTTCTTTGCAGCTGGATAGCAGCGATTCAAGATCTGGTAGCAGCTTATCCCTGCGTCAGTTACGCCCGGGAAATGACGTGAACGTAACCGTTCAGTCTCCATCCCACAAACAAGTGCAAAGGAGCGTTTCGGCAACCAGCAATCAAAAACCTCGACGCTTCAGTCACGGTGGGGATAGTATGGGTAAATTTTCTTGCGAGCTTGTTTGGCAGTTTAACCTTTAACTTTTACTCTGTCTTTAACTATTGTTAAAATTTTTAATACTTTACTCGCTTTTTTTAAATTTTAAATAACACTAATTAATTATTGCTGTAGTTTTAAATTAGAATTTGCTTTTTCTATTAATTTTTCATTTTCGGGGAAATGCTTAGCATGTCTTAAAGCTCAAATTAATTCGATTGTATGGTAATGTATGATAAATTTGGTTTAAAATAATTAATAAATTTCAATTGCATTTTATTGCACAATTTTTAACTATTGGTTGCATAATGGCATTGAAATTTAATAATTGAGATAGTTATCTCATATTAAACTTGAACTATCATTTTCATTTAATTAGAATTTTATTTTAGTAGCTTTTTGCAGATATTCGAGATTAATTTTTTTTTACAAAAATTCTCAGCTTCACTTTTTCAGGACGAAAAAATATTTTTTTAGTTCAAAATCCGTTTCTGATTTGAGCTGAAATCCATTCAAGAAAAATACTGAATGCATTATGGAGACTATTTTTATTTTTTAATGATGTAATTTTCAAGTCAATTGAGATTTAATGTCATATCATCAAAGTATACATTGAAATTGATTTTTGAATTTCAATGTGATGAAAGAAAAACTGAATACATCTCAGTTAATTTTTCTTTATAGATTATTCTATTTGATTACAATCAGTTAATTTTGATTTTAAAAAATCAATAAACAATGGTTATTGTTAGTGAACTTTGATTTGAAATATCTGAAATTACATATAAATTTTAATCTCGAATTTATCTTAGCTTTAACTATTTTTTAATTTTATTTATTTATTTTTGAAAAATATAAAAAAAAATTTCTTATTTTATTTTTATTATTCAAAACAGGAACTGGTGCGAATGCCATTCGTGTAGGTGTTCCTGCAATCGAAATGAATTTCAAAAAAAATGCAGGCGATTCATCGTTAAAGGACAATCCTGTCAATGTGGGAAGCGCTACGACCCCTACCCAAGGAACCCGAACAATTAAATCAAATTCAGCCAACGTTGATATCAATTCAAGTATATTTAATTTCAAAATACAATGATATTTATTAAATATTGAAAACTAAATAGGCATCGGTGGTGGTGCGAGTCCTGGAGAACCAGTCGGAACCAGTAAAAGAAAATCAATAGCAGCAACTTCAACAACCAGTTCAATCACCACACCGATTAAATCACTTCAAATTTCCCGGCACTCTCATAACCACCCGGAATCAAAAGTTTCTCAATTAGAAAAAACGAATAGTGCGTTTTCAACGTAAGTTCCAGTGATAAAAATAAATCTGAAAAAATGTTTAAAAAAAAAACAATTTTTTATTTTTACTTTTCTTTTTTATTTTTTTCGATTTTTTTAAATTTTTTTATTCGTTTTTAAAATGCATGGAAAAATGCTTGAATTGAAATTAATTTTCAAATCCTGCGACTTACAAATCTACTACTAATAATTCTGCCAAACTGACTCAAAATTGGGAATTTTTATTTTATTTTAATTTGGGTTTTTAATTAACGCACGCGGGTCACCTCTTTATATATTTTTTAAAATTTAATTTTTTTTTTTTTATTTTCTTCATTGGCCATTGAGGTGAGGTCACGAAGTATCCTGAATAAATAGAGAAAATAATTGGTTTTAGAATATATTTATTTTAAAAAAGGAATTATTTAAAAAAGAAAAATCCCTGATTAGAAAAAATGTACAATTTTACCAGTACCGTTACTAGTCCAGCAAGTGAAGAAGAGCCTTCATCAACTCGTCCCAAAGGCCATGTGAAGTCTGCATCCGTATCTCATGCTGACGGAGTAGAACTTGAATCTAGCAAAGGTCCTTTATACCCACGACAAAGAAGGTACTCCTCGCCTCACCCAAATATATAGACTATAATCAAATTTTATTATTTTTAAAAAATTTTATTGCGAATTATTTTAAATTTTTTTTGGGCACTTTTTAAGATGGTGGATTGCGTAGGTCTTGTTTCAAAAATTTTTATTTCTCAAATTGCTTTTTAATCTTTATTAAATTAACATTTTTCTTATTAATCTGCATGTTTTGCTCGTGGCTTTTATGTATTTCTCGATTATGAAATTGAAGCTGATTTATCTTGTTTTTATTATATTTTATTTTTTTAAATTTAATTCGATACACATAGGTCCCATAAGCCGGCCATGAACATGTCTCCAGTTGCGCCTAACCTGCGTTTTCCACGTGGAATCCCCAGTCGAAGTACTTTCCACAGCGGGCAGAATAGACGCATCCCTACTTACAATGGGCCGGGAGGTGCTCCCTTGCATCCTGTTGATACTAGCGGCATGACTCAGGCAGGGAGGCAATCGTTTTTCAGTAAATTATCCTCAAAATTTAGTAAACGGTAAGTGCCGTTTTAGTTCATTCAAATTAAATGTGTTTTTTGTTGTTGTTTATTTACATATGAAAATAGCGATATTCGATCTTCGAGAATTCAATTTTTAAAAAGGTTGATATTTTTCATGCCAATAATAATTTTTATTTATTTGATGAATAACGCTGTTTTTATTATGTAGTTTTTTTAGTTTTAGGTAAAGATTTGGCTTTTAAAATGTGATCTCGGCTTAATTAGGTTATTTGAAATTTATTTATGAACTAATTTTTTTTTTAGATGTTAATATTAATTTTGATCACATTTTACAAACTAATTTCTTTATTTTTTGTATTAGTATCGTAGTTTTATAATTCAAAGACAGTCATGACAGTGGCATTGATGCAGGTGAATTGCAGTGTCGAGGAACTTCGTTTTTTAAATTTGCTCATGCTAAGGTTTATTTTTTTAATTAATTTGATTATAATTTTTTTTTAGTAAATTTTTACACAAATTTATACATTTTTTGACGTGATATTAGTGTGTAATGAATGTCAGTATTTCTTGATGTATTTATTTGGTCTTGACTTTGCTTAATTATCACTAAGGTAAGTAGAATTTTAAAAATAAAAAAAAATGGATTTTTGAAATTTATAAAATTTAATTTTATAATTTTTGATGAATGTAAAAATTTATTCATTCATAGATACGTTTGATAGTATTTCGTATAGTTGCATGTAGTAACAGAGATCGTGTTGTTTTTTTTCTTTAAATATTTTTTATTTTACCCCAAATTTGAGTTGTAATTGGGATGGTCCTAAGGTATCGTTAAAAGCCGTTAATAGACAAGTTTGTGCCCCATTTCCATTAGATTGGTACTCATAGAGTAAAAAATATTATAATTATTTTCTAAAGACATTTAAATTTCTAATGCAAAACTATGAATAACAATGACAAATTGCAATGAAAAATAGGGCATTTCTGTTAGCTTATTTAAGCTCTAGATATTTTCGAGGAATTTAATGTGGATTAACTTTGGCCTGAAATAAAATTATGAGTACTATTGTCTTAAAAAGAAAAATTTAAAATTAAAATTAGATTTTTGTTTTGAAATTTTGATTTAATTTGAATTTGTATAATTATACCAAGTCTTTAGTTGCTGTTACCATTCACAATTAACGCTTTAGAAAATACTGTAATTGAAGCTGCCATAAAACTAAAAAGCAATGCATAGTAACCGGTAAGAGAGCTACGCTTCGATAAATATTAATTTAACTTTACATAAACATGGAATGGGGCACCAACTTCGCGAAAGAAAATAGAAATAAATGAAAAATAAACTTATCCATCACACAATCCTACTACATTAAAACAAAAAAAAAACCTAAATTCGACGTTTAAATATTGAAAAATGACCGTAAAATGCATGAGTACAAAAATTTGTTAATTTTTAATTTTTTTTTGTTTTTTGATGATTCGGAACAGTTGAAATTGATGGGTTTATAATTTATGCAGTTTCAATCTTGCACCCACTAGTTCCGTCAATGACGACCAGGTGAAGCCACGGTCTTTACGATTTACTTGGAGCATGAAGACTACGAGTGCTCGCGACCCGAACGAAATCATGCAAGAAATTCGCAAAGTTTTGGATGCAAATAACTGTGACTACGACCAGAGAGAAAAATTTTTACTTCTGTGCGTCCACGGTGATCCCAACACCGATAGTTTGGTTCAATGGGAGATCGAAGTTTGCAAGTTGCCACGACTTTCGCTCAATGGCGTCCGCTTTAAAAGGATCTCTGGAACGTCTATCGGATTCAAGAACATTGCATCGAAAGTGGCCAACGAACTGAAACTGTGATGAGCAAATTTATTTGCTAAATATATTTTTCCCCCAATATTTTTTTTAGATCTTTTTTCTTTTTTCTTCATATTTTTTTTTTCTTTTTTTTTTTTGTTATTCGACTGCCCCTGCACTTAACTTTCGTTTATGGACTCGATACATTTGCAGTCGTGAGTGTCACAGTTTATATAAATAACTAAAAGTGTGTACAATTTCTTTTTGAGTTGCGGACTATTATAAAACGAGTCGCAATTTAATAATGAAATAAGTAAGCAACTTAAGTTGGTGCAAAACAAAACTACGAACGGATATGTGTGTGTGAATAAGTTATTTTTGTGTTGCCAAGAATATATCATTAAGTGGCAAGCTGAGATAAAATAAATAAATGAAAATAAAAATGTGTTGTGATATTGTTTTGAAAAATACAGCACTTGAGACAATAACTGAAAAAATATGAAATTTAAAAACAAAACAATGTACCCTTTTACTACATAATTTCGTGTACTTGTTGTGCAAGGCATATTCGTCTTAGGAAATGAAATTTCTTATCATTCAGAGCCAAAATAGCTAATGAATTGTTACTTTAGGACAACATTAATTCCCATCTTCCTTCAATTTTCAATATTTGGTTTATTGAATTTTTTTTTATTTTAAATTTAGTTAATTTTTTGTTTTTTTATTTTAAGTTAAAAATTGTTATTGTAGAAATATCGAACTTTAATGTGTCTAATCATTGTACTTTCATTTTTTTTGTTTATGGTTTTTTTTTTTAATTTTGTATTTTTATTGTTGTTATTAGTTGATTTGGTTTATTATTTTCTTGCCCATCGATTTGTCCATGAGTTGCTCTAAGTAGGCAAATTTAATGTATAAAAATTATTTAAAAAAATTATATGTTAGGGCCATTATTGCCTTTAGCCTGCATCCTCACCTGCTCAAAATTTGATATTTATACAATTAGATTTTTTCTGGTTTTTTTAATTTTTAAAAAAAGATAAATTCGAAATTAATACAATTTATAATTTAATAATGTTCCTTATCGAGCCAGTTCTACGTCCTGGCTGTCTTCCATAAAGTTGTGCTTGAATTTAATATTGTTACGTTGAATTACTTTTTTTTTATAATTTGCTTTTTTGTTTTTTTTTTTGTTTTTGTTTTTATTAAAAGTTATTTTTGTAATATCAAAAAGTGTTTTTTTTCATATTGAAATTGAGTTTTCTCTAATTTCTTAGGACATCAGTTTTAGTAGAGGATTAAATAATAGCAACACATGAAAATTCTTCTTAAAAAATGCTGCTTTTTTTTTAATGTGTAACATTTGAATAATTTATGCTAATTGTTTCTTTAAGCTGATTTTTTTTCTTCCTTTTTATGTTTTTTTTTGCTTATAAAAATGGATTTTTAAAAAAAAATCTTTTTTTAATAAAAGAAATAATTGTACAGAATTTATAATAATTAATTTTTAAATTTAATTCAATATTTTGCTTTGTATAATTTAACTGACTTTTTTTTGGAAGGAAAAAGTTGTTCAGTTATTTTTACTAACAATAATAAATCAATTAAATATCATAAGTTTTAGGGTTGAATTTTAAAATTTTAAGTTATTTGCTAAAACAAAAAAAAAATTAAATTGTGAAAGGCTTAAAAACTTTATTTTTGATATAGAAATGATTAAGTACATAACATCAGATGGAAGTATGAAAGGACCAATAATCTATGAAAAATGAAGCTCAATATTGAACTGGCTTGTGGGGAACAATTGATTTTTTTATTGGCAAAATATTATATAATTTTTAAGTTACAAAATCTATGCAATAATTTAATAAATGTATCATTGTGAAAACTCAGGAGAGGTTTCTCATGGACATTGATGAAAAAATTTCATTTTTAAAAAAAAATATTTTTTTTTTTTTCCTCAATTAAATAATGCTTGTTGTGATGCTTTCGAAACATGTTAACAAAACTTAATTTTTATTTTTTGTCAATTGTAAGAAAATAATTTTTGAATTTATAGAAAAAACCAATGGTAAAAAAAAAAATGTCACAAACTGATTAATTTTTTCTTTTCTTGCAGCAGTTATGTGATTAGGCAAAAAAAATTAATGAATAAAATAACATAAAATAATAATAAAAAAAAGGTCCATTTGTAGATACTTCCAATGCTTGTATAAAATATAGTTGCATTTGTATTTTATTGTGGTGGAAGTTTACGAGGGATTAAAAAAAATAGTGGAATTTTACAATTTTTTTTTGTTTTTTTTTTTGTTTTTGGACAATCTTCATTTTTAATTAATGGCCTATATAAATATTTTTTGTTTGTTTGTTTGGATGAAGGTATATAAATTTTTATTCATCAACTTATTGTAGGCCATTTTCCCATGTAAATATTCTAGGTCTGATTGTACAAGACCCAATTTGTATTAAAATAATGATAAAAAAAAATTAAAAATAAATTCTCGAAATAATTTTTTTTTGCTTTTGAAATGTTTTGAAAAGTTGATTTTTATTACATCGAAACAATAAAATTTTTTTGACAAATTAAATTCATTTTTTTCATGATGTAACAGTAAAAAATAAAATTTGGGAGTAAAAAGATGAAAATAAAAAAATATTTTAAAAATCTTTATACAAATTTCATTATTTCTTGTTGCTTTTGGATTATTAATCGAAGTCGATTCCTTTCGCCGTTTTCTGTTTTTTGCTACTGGGATTAACCAGACTCATTCCTTCTTTGTATCTGAATTTGTTATTCGTTACTCGCTTTTTATGCGCGTCTAAATTCATTAACGTTTGATCGTAGATCCCGTGTTGATCCGATGAGGTGCGTTTCGGTTGTTCTTTCACTTGTTTGCTTAGTGTTTTTATTCTGTTGGCTAAATGGAACAGAAGCGTCGATAATTCTTTTGATTTTACGCTTTCGTCGACCGGTTTTAAAATTAAATTGATTTTCCCGTCGTCTGTAAATAACTTTACGTCGTCATTGTGATTCACTCGCAATTTGTCGGCATCGATAAAATTTCTAAAAATGTTTGTAAATTAGTTTTAAGATGATTCGATTGTGTTTTAAATTACCTGAAATCGGAGAAATATTGTTTAAGATTTCTAGGATTAATTAATTTCTCTAGTAGTTCAGAGGTGAGAATTAATTTCCAAACGTTGTTGCCATCGGTCGCGGATAAAATCCATGCAGAGTTCGAGTTACCCGATTGCCCGCAAACGATGTAATTATGCGAATCGTTTTTAGTGGTTGTGACAAAATTGTCTAAATAAAATTCTTTCGCGGCATCGCAAATTGCTACCATGTTAAAAGCTTTTTAAAATGTTGTAAAGTACGAATTAAAATATTAGTTTAAAAGCCTGTAAACGCCATTTTATGTGCGAGGAAATAGTTGGAATAGCTAAAACCTGAAGTTCAGATCGATCAAACACAACCTTAAATAAATTCATATTCCTCAAGCTTAACTTGATGACGTCCATGCTATTCACATGTTACGTATATCTTTACTAAGAAGCAGAAAATCATCGAACTTGCTAAAAGACGAATTTTATCCATATTTAAAGAGAATGGCCTCAAGCTCTTAAAAGCAAATACCTTAATAAGCAACAAGAGAAGGAATTTTGTTTTACATAATTTAATTATTCATTTCATAGAAATAGTAGGGCCAAAATGACCTAAAAATTAGGTTATTTACTTTTTTTAAAATCATGATAAAAGTTTATTTGTACTGTATCATAAAATGTGTATAAATTTACCACATGCTGTAATAATAGCAATTTAAATTCTGTAGTTTACACAAGGCAGAAGCAGATGGTATTCTTTCAAGAGGGAATTAAAGCCGTTGATCCTACATTTGGATGATTTTCCCAGCATTTTAAAGACCCCCCAGAGTGAATAAATTTCCAACGGTATTTAATCAGATCAGTGGTAATAAAATAATCAAATAATTTATATAAAATTCTATCCAAAATCAATTTCTTTATTTTCGTTATAAAAATGTTATTTTAAGAGTTAATGAAAAATTTCCCATTTGACTTCATTACATTTCACGCAAAAGCAGTGCTAAACAAAGTAGAATTATAAGCTTAAAAATTCGATTCGATTCTAAATTATTGCAAATTTAAATCAATTTCGACTCCAACTTGATTTCTAAACACGTCCCATTCTCGATTTGATTTTAATGAATTTTGTGAAGAATGTGAATAAAATTATTTGTACTTCTCGATTAAAATCCGTAATAAACTATTAAATTCCTTCAAAACCGTAACTTTTTGTTCTTCAATTTTCTCCAATCGATCCAATCGTTCTTTTTCTTCATTTCGACGTTTTTCTTCGGCCAATCGTTCCTCTTTTCGGTACTGCAGGAACCATTCGGGTGGAGACGAGTTTTCGCAAGTTTTTTGCCTTTTGGCCGGGTTATTTGGACCATTGCTGCTACTCGTAGTCGATATTTCTACGGGTGTTTGGGCTTGAGGAATTGCATCCGATTTTTCAGATTGATTATCAATTTCTTCGCCATAAGCTTCTTCGAGTTGCTCGAAATATTCCCAATTTCGTCTGAAGACAAAATTACAACAAATTTGAAGTAAAATTAACATGAATGAAATTTAATATCACCTTCGTTCTTTTTTCGTTTTGTATGTATCGCGCAATTTTCTATAAGTTGTTAACAAATTTCTCCATTTCGAATCGCAGATCATTCCGGTAAGACCGTAAGCACTCGATGTTGTTTTCTGCATTTCAAAAGCGATTTTATCCCACAAATCAGCTTTTTTGCACGTTGTTGGAAATTTGAATTCGTGCTCCATTTCCAAGCGCAGATTTATTAACATCGTTGTTAATCTGTGAGTCCAATTGAAAACTTTTTCTCGTTTTTTGTAGACTAAAGATTGATCTTAAAAATGAAAAAAAAAAACAATATAATAATTCATTAAACGATGCATTTAGCATCAAATGAAAGTATCTAAAAAAAATTAAATTTTATACCTGTCGTCTGTTCAACTGGTATTTGAACAGATTCTACGGGAACTGTAACAGTTCCTTCGGCATTCACAGTCTCTGGAACCATAATCGCATCTCCTGTTATTAATCCTTGTTGGCAGTTTCCATCTGAAACAAATTAAAATCAGATTTATAATCGATTAAATTTTTAAAAAAAAATTTAATCTAACCTGATGATGCCCACTGCCTCACTTTTAAAATCCATTCTTGGGCGTATGAACTATCTAAAAATTAAATTTTTAAAAACGTTTATACTAGTGGATAACTTCACCAACGTGTTGTGATTCGCAGCGAAGCAAGTAATGATTTTATAAGAAGTGTAAAATAACCATGTTGATGTTTAAAAGAAAATCACGTCATTACAGCAAGTGCAAATAAAGGAACCAAACAGATAGTCAATATGGTTGTTTTAGCCACTTTTTAATGCTGTCGTACCTGTGATTATTTTTTCTGCTTCGCTTTCAGGAACGGTTATTGAATATGTTGTGACTCCTTTGACGTTTCCGTCATTCATAATTTTTCATTAGATTATTTAATGGCTATAGGAGTTGGTTGATAGATCAAAATTTCAGGTTTTAGACATTTCAGATCTCGTTTTTTAAATATGGTCATTTTCAAATGTCATCACTAGAGGCTCTCGAAATCAAAATTTTGCTTAACTTGTGAAAAATGTGTCCTTTTTCTTGTCAAGTTGTAACTTATTTTAATGTAACTGAAGAAGAATTCCGAACCGAAATCCAGGCAGCAGTAAAATAATAAATTAGTAAAACAAATAATTATTATAGTTTAAAATTTTTTTTAGAGGGAACCCGCATTATTAAAAAACGTAAACATTGGCAAATGCGTAAAGAAATGGACCTCAGATTATTTAATGAGAAATGTTGGATGTGACGAAGTGAAAATTCACGTGAGCACAAAACCAGAAATGGATTTTATTAATAAGAATTTTATATATAGGTATATTATGAATAGCATTAACGAAAATAATCGCAGCCTAATTAAAATTATTAACAAATTTCATTTAGATCGTTGCCTTTCGATGAATTAATTAAACGAGTGCATAAAGAAACACAAACGGAGTATTTTTTGGATCCCGTAAGTCTTAACCAACCAAATTTCATTTTGCACCAAATTTAATTTAAAAAAAATTTATTTTCAAAGCTCGAAAAATATTATCTTCGTTCTCTCGGTGAAAATACACGCAAAGATGTAGCAAACATTAAAAAACAATTTCCAAATTTAGCCGACGATCTTCAAATCCCAAATTTCTTCGACGAAAAACAATTTTTTTCGAGCGTTTTTCGCATTTCGTCGCCGGGGCTTCGTTTATGGACACATTACGATGTAAATTCATTTCAGCAATATTTAAATTAACTTTTCCAATTCCTCATTATTACTTAGATCATGGATAACATTTTAATGCAAATCACAGGCACCAAACAAATTGTTTTATTTCATCCAAACGATTTGGATTATCTTTACTTAAAAGGTAAAAATTTATAAAAAATTATTTTCAAATTCCAATTAAAAACACAATTAATTTCAGGCGACAAATCGGCAGTTTTAGACATAGATAATCCAGATTTGGAAAAATTTCCAAATTTCCCCAATGCGACGAGATACGAATGCATAATGGAACCAGGCGACGTAATATTCATCCCTGGTAATTTTAACATTAAAATATCCACAATAAACTAATTATTTAAAAATTATTTTCAGCGCTTTGGTTTCACAACGTGATAGCCACAACTCCAGCAGTGGCCGTCAACGTATTTTGGTACCATTTGGACCCATCGAATTACGACAAAAGCGATATTTATGGCAACAAAGATTTCCCCGTAGCAATCCAAGCGAATAATCTCGTACAAAAAGCGATCAAAACCTTAAATCCACTTCCGAACGATTATAAAGAATTTTACTATCGTAGATTAATCAATTCGATACAAAACGAAATTTCACAACTGACAAAAAGTAAACAAAAATAACTCTTTAATATCGGTTTTTTTGTCATTATTTCAATTTTAACAAAAATTTTGAATTTCAAACAAATTAACAATTTTTTTTCTTTCTTTTAACTGCTTTGACCTTTCGAACGGTTTTTAGACGCAGCTTGAGTAACCTTTTTCTGTTTGCCACCGAACCTTCCCAACGGATCGGTTAATTTTTGATCGCGATTATTCGCGGGTCTTCCACGTTTAGCGACCACATGTTTTGCTATCTGACGGATGCCTTTTGGCGGTTTCACTTGTCGATTACCAACGGGAGTGACAAAACTGATTCGACGTGAATTCGGTCTACTGAGGATACCTTTTACAGGTTCGTTTTTAAATCGCTTCGATTTGAATTGGTTTTTCGAATTCGGCTTGAACGAATGGATCATCGAGAAATTTCTAGCTGGGACCCGACTCGGTCTCGTACTGACACCGATTCGTACGTTAGTGGAGCTGTTATACGAATCGACTTTTTTATGCAGTTGCTTCAAAGCGTTACTCAATTTAAATGCACCGCTTCCACCTTGGCCATGGTATTGAACCAAATCGCCACAATTCACCGCCTTTCTCAAGTATCGTTTAATGTAAGGCGAATATTTGCCCGCGTCTAAATCGTAGGCGGAAACTACGTACTTTCTGATGGCATCGGCGGACGAACCATTCCTGTCTTTCAAACGGAGTATCGCATTTTGCACCATTTTGCTAACCGACGGCAATTTTCTTTCGGACGAACTCGTGTTACTCGAACTTTCCGTTTTGTGCACTTCTGTTTTGTCCTGTTTATCCAATTTGTTGTGCGCGTCATTTTTATGTGATTCTTCGCTCATATCGGTTCCTCTGTCCGTTGAT
>JAQFZU010000765.1:0-19358 GCA_034696185.1 Henia vesuviana | reverse complement strand
TATGAGTTAATTAAATGTACATAGATTCTAAGTTTATGATTTTGCCATCTGGAGAGTTGCTTATTAAGGATGTCGATATGACTGATGCTCATACAACTTATCGTTGTCAAGTTTTCCATCGCTTAACTAATGAAGAAAAGATAAGCGCCAATCCAGGAAGATTAATAGTCACCGGTAAAATTAAATATAATTTAATGTTAATATACAACTAAAAATTTGTTAAATTTAGATTCAAAGGGGAAAGTTCCACCGAAGATACTCTACAGTCAAACGGAAGTCATAGCTCACAATAATGAAAAAATATTTTTGCCTTGTGTTGCAAATGGAAATCCACCTCCTAAATACATGTAAGGATGACTTACGCCCCTCTATAAATAAATTTTAAAATTTGATTTATTCTAATTGAAAGTTGGATGAAGAAAACACTATCTGGTAACTTTGAAAGAGTCAAAATGAACGGTCGAATGAAATTGTTGTCTGGGTCGCTGGTAGTTGAAAGAGCTCAGAAATCAGACGAAGGAACTTATATCTGTACTGCTGATAATGAAATAAATAGTGATAAAATCGTAATTGAAGTATCAGTGACTGGTATGTTTTAAATAAGGATCATTGTAAATATAATGCCCATTTAAATATCAAATTTTTTTTTGCAGAACCATTAAAAGTAACAATGAGTGTGGATAAAAGCGTAATAGATGCGAATCAAGCAACAAATATATCTTGCAGAGTTTCTGGTTCACCAATTCGAAGCATTAAATGGTCAAAAGATGGCAAATTATTACCTCGAGAAATCAAACAAACTAATAACGAAACAATTTTCGTTTCTGACATGAATATGGAATTAGAAGGATTATATCAATGCTTTGCCGAAAATGAATTTTATACAACTTACGGTGTTTCCGTTTTAAAATTAGGAGGTGAATTGTGTTTTAACTTTCTAAAAATTAAATTCTTGAAACTAAAATTAAAGTTTTTACGACTAGCAACCATGCCTATAATAATTAAAGCTTTTGATGAAGAAATTTATGAGCCTGGAGATAAATTAGAAATAAAATGCACAGCGAAAGGAAATCCAGCACCACAGATTGAATGGAAATTGGATAATTTCAATTTACCATTGCAAGGACGAGGCCAAATATATATGACATCTGACACAATTAATCAAATAACGAGCACATTTACCATCTCAAATATAAAAGTGGAAGACGGAGGTACATACTTTTGTTATGCAAAAACGATAAAAGGGCAAGTGTACCACGCAGCTAGAATTTATGTGAAAGGCAAGCACATTTTTAATTGTCTAAAAATGTTTGATTTAAAAATATATTATTACAGGAAAACTGGGAACGAGATCAAATGTAAAGTACCAAGCAAGTGAAGGTGATAATATTCAACTGGAATGTCCAATATATGGTTTTCCTATACGAAATATTAAATGGGATAAAGGTAAATACATTTTTTACGAATTTTTTATTATTAGTAATGCAGAAGATTTACTTAATTATGAATGCTTTATTTCTGATGAATATGAATAAAATGTATTTCAGATGATACCAGGCTACCTATTAATAGACGGCAGCGTGTTTTTAACAATGGCTCAATAATAATCCAAAATGTTCGAAGTCAAAGCGATGGTGGAAAATATTCGTGCACAATGACTGTTAATGATATAACAGTCACACAAGATATTGAATTGATTGTGATGGGTATATTTGTTCTGTCGTTTTGGCAGTTTTAACAGCTAAATATATTTGCTTTTCATACTACAGTTGCCATTAATATTTAAAAAAGTATTTGGCTTTCAGTTCCACCAAAAATAACACCATTTTCTTTCCAAGATGAATTGATACGAGAAGGAGCTCGTGCTCAAATTCAGTGTGTAGTTAGGGAAGGACAAAGCCCTATTAAAATAATTTGGCTTAAAAATGGACAACTTATCTCTTCTAATCATAACATTCTTATTCGAGATATTGATGAATTCTCCAGCATCCTAATGATCAGTTCAATTAGTCCTCGCCTTAATGGCAACTATACATGCAAAGCAACTAATGCAGCTGGTTTTGCTCAACACACTGCATCTCTCTTCGTTAATGGTAATTACATTTTCATATACTTTTGCAGTACCCCCAAAAATTTTGCCATTCGCCTTTCAAGATGATCAATTCTTCAAAGGCATGAGAGCGCATATTGTGTGTGCAGTTAGTCAGGGAGATATGCCAATCACATTTCGATGGCTTAAAGATGAAGAATCAATCCCTTCCTCATTGGGAATTACTACCAGAAACTTTGATGGCCATTCCAATTCATTAACAATTGAAAGTGTTTCTTCAACACACACTGGCAACTATACTTGTGTTGCTAGCAATCAAGCTGGCAAAGTCTCTTACTCTGCCCAATTACTTGTTCATGGTATGAAAATATTTTTTCTTTTATAAAGTTAGAGTGATCAAATAACTCGATACGTGATAAATAGACAAGAGACACTGTCCTCTTATTGAAATTAATTGTGATTAATGGAAAGCCATAGAAAAATTCTTTTATTTGATTTTTAAGATTTATCATCAAATCGTTTAGAATGTAAGGGGTAATTGATTGATGATTACATCTGATATACAGGATTCTGGAGAATTGTTTGGTTCTGTTATAAAATTTATTGTAGGATTTTTTTAAATGTTTTTTATAATAGAAATCTTTGGCTTGCAGTTGCACCCAAGATTACACCATTCTCATTTCCACTTAAAGTACTTGAAGGTCACAACCTGATTCGAATTTTATGTATTATTTATCAAGGAGATCTTCCTATTGGTTTTAAATGGTTTAAAAATGGATTTGAATTGAATATCAATGATAGAATTTCGACTACCAGAGTAGATGAATATTCCAGTATTTTAAAAATTGAAAAAATTCAAAACAAAGATGCTGGCAACTATACTTGTGTTGCAAGAAATTCTGCAGCAACTGTCAGCCACAGTGCACAACTTATTATCCATGGTAAATAACTAAGCTTACTCCTTGTATATAATTTCAGTCCCTCCAAAAGTCGTACCATTTATATTCCAAGACGAGTTCTTGGCTGAGGGCATGCTAATGCGTGCATCATGTATGGTCAGTCGTGGGGATTTGCCATTGAACTTTTCGTGGTTAAAAGATGGGCAATTTATTTCTGATCTGGGTGTGACTGTCAGAAAATTTGATGATTATTCCAGTGTATTGTCTATCGATCCTGTGACTATTAAGCACACTGGAAATTACACTTGTGTTGCCCAAAATCATGCGGGCGTTTCTACACAATCGGCATATTTAAACGTTCGGGGTAATTAATCTGATTGATAGAATATTAGTTTTTAATTTTATTTATTAAACCATTAAAATTAAATTGTTAAAATGTTAATTTTTTTTTATTTACATTCAGTTCCACCAAAATGGACTATTAAATCTAAAGATGTAATTTCATCAACTGGTAAAAGTCTATTGCTAAATTGCCAAGCAGACGGATTTCCTACACCCACTATAAAATGGGAAATTGCAAAAGGTAAACAAAAATAAACTAATCCCTTAATGTCGATTGTAATGATTCAATTTTTAACTATATGTTATTAATATTGTAACAGATTCAGATAAATTGGCTTCAGAAATTACAGAACAAGTTGGGAATACTGATAACATACATGTTTATGCCAATGGATCACTATTTTTCAAAAACTTGCAACGTTCAGATGAAGGACTTTACATATGTGTTGCAAACAATGGCATTGAAGAACCTCTCACTCACATTGTTTCTGTAAAAATTCAAGGTAAATGTAATTTTATTATTTTATTTTTATAGAAGATAAATTTCAACAAAATTTTATAGCTGCACCTGAAATTAAAATATCTCGAGTAGAAATTAAGGCTAAAAAAGGTGAAGAAATATATTTGCATTGTGAAGCAAATGGTAATTGGCCAATTTCATATTCTTGGACTGTTAATAATATTGATATTACTGAAGAAAATACAAGGTTAAAAATATCAAAATTGTAAATACTTAAAATTGTAAATTATATATTTTTATAGGTATAAAATTATTGAAACTCAAGATGCAGAAATTGCTCAGAGCAATTCTAGGTTATACATTTCTTGGTTAGACCGTAAAGATTCAACATTATTTATTTGTAAAGCCAAAAATGACATTGGTGAAAGTGTAATGGAAGTAAATCTATTTGTGCAAGGCAATTAATTAAAATAAAATAACATAATGGTTTTTTAAAAAAAAATTATCACATATTTAACAGAAAAGCCAGATGCACCTAGAATAACTTCTCCTATTCATGCTGTGAATCAAACCATTCAACTTGCATGGACTCTGGAATTCAATGGAAATAGTGCTATTCAAAGATTTTATGTTCAGTACAAAAAAGAAGTAGGTTAGTTGCAAAAAAAGCACATTTTCTGCAGTTTTTCAATATTGTAACTTTTAACACAGATAGATGGGAAGATAAAATGAAAAGTTTAACCACATCTGGATCTACCACTACAGCAAGTATAACCAACTTAAAAGCAGCAACTGCATACAGCTTTCGAGTGATAGCTGAAAACGAAATTGGAAATAGTAGTGCAAGTGATGTAGTTACAGCAAAAACTGAAGACAACAGTATGTTAATATCTAATCAAACAAAAACCAACTTGTATTTTTAAAATTGCTATGCAGTTCCAGAAGGACCACCAGAGAGTGTAGATGTTGAGTCCATGGATGCAAACACATTACGTGTCACATGGAAAGTAAATAAAAATTGCTGGCGATTTGTGTTAAGAGTTTAATTGTGGCTCATGAAATATCAGCCGCCATTGAAGAATCTTTGGAATGGTGCCATTCGTGGTTACAATATTGGATACAAAATTCACGGATCGTCGGAACTCTACACATTTTTGTCTTTGGAAGTTCCTGAAGATTACACGGAAGAATTAATTTATCAATTAACAAACTTACACATGTACACACAATATGACATTATTGTCCAAGCATATAATGCAAAAGGGATAGGACCAAAATCTGAAATAGTACTGGCTATGACATCAGAAGCAGGTATGCATTTTATTTTATAAAATTTTTCTAAAATGTCAGTAGTTAAATAATGATATTTTAGTACCAACAAGTCCACCGCAAGAAGTCCGATGTTCCGCTTTATCTTCTAGAAGTATTTATGTATTATGGGAATCTCCTGAGTCTGAGACAATCAATGGTATTCTTCGAGGTTATAAAGTTCTGTACAAAGCAACGGAAAAATGGCATGGTAAGTATCTCAAATTTATTAAATGCAAAAAATATTTCTATAATGGAATTTTGTAGATGCTTTGACGCAGTCAAAAATTCAGGAAAGTTCGAAAGTAACTATTACAGATTTAGACGTAAACACTAATTACAGTATCCAAGTTTTAGCATTCACTAAAATTGGAGATGGTGTTAAAAGTACACCAATTTTTTGCAAAACTCATGAAGATGGTATAATTTTTGATAAGAAAATGGAATTTAAGTAATTTAATAGAAAACTGACAATTGCAGTTCCTGAGCCACCTGAATCCATAAAAGTTCTTCCATCATCGGCAGATTCTGTTGTTGTTGCTTGGAAACCGCCTCATAAATCTAATGGTGCATTAGTAAAATACAATATTTATTACAAACCAATTGAAAATGGTGATCAGGTAATGCAATAATAATGTCCTATTTCGGATTAATGTGGAATATTTTTTTCATTTTTTTTGAAGGCTAATATGGATACTCAGCGAACGGAAGAACTTCAACGAGATGCTTCTACTCATCAAACAAATGGCGACAGCCAATTTGTAGAATTAAAAGGATTGCATAAGAATAAAAAATATGTTTTTTGGGTAACCGCAACATCAGCCATTGGAGAAAGTGCTGGATCGTCAATTGTGGCTCAAACTGTTGCTGATTCCATTGGTGATTTATAAATTGTAAAAGCACTATTAGCAACTAAAACTGTGATTTATTTATAGTATAGTTGCTGCCAAAACTGCTTCATTTGATAGTATTGTTAAGACTCCGTGGCAGGAAGACATTCTACTTCCTTGTTTGGCTGTTGGAGTTCCAACACCAAATCGTAAATGGACCAAAGGGTATGTGATAAAAGCGCTAGGTAGAGTTTAAGTAAAGTTTTGTTAACGCGTAATTTATGAGTTAGAGATTATCCACTTAAAGAAAACAGCCGTTTAATTATTAAGTCAGATGGTTCAGTTGTGATCAATAAAATAAATACCGAAGATTCGGGAAATTATACATGCGCAGTGTATAATGAACATGGGCGTGATCAAGTTAGCTATTTGGTAGCTGTTTTAGGTAAATTAAATTGGTAAATTGCCCATGAATATTTCTTATTATTTTATATGAATGTTTTACCCATAGTTCCACCATCTGCTCCTATTGTGGATCTGATATCAAAATCACGTTCATCAATAAAATTACAATGGAGATCTGGATTAACTGGTGGAGAATCAGTTAGAGGTTACTAATGAGTATAAAAATAATTTTAAAATACACAAACATAAATTGCTATAGGTTATCTTTTGCATTATAAACGAGAGAATGACGTATGGAATACTGTTGACATTAGACCGGAACAAGCAATGTACTCATTAGATAATCTTGCTTGTGGATCTGTTTACCAATTATATATGGAAGCATTTAATAATGTCGGAACAGGTACTGCGAGTGATACAATTACTATTACAACAGACGGAGCAGGTGTGATGTAAATTTTCAGTTAACTATTAATGCCAACAGATTTCTTGTTTTATTAGAATTTATTCCTCCAAATAAGGATCAGATAATTCGCGAGGGTTCAACTTTTGTCACAGTTCATTTGGATTCTTGGCCTTCAACTGGGTGCCCAGTGAAAGAGTTTTCTGCTGAATACAAACCTCTTCGAGGTGGTGATTGGATCGCAGCCGGTTCAGGTATCAGCCCAACACGGAAAAAGTTAGTCATCTCTGATTTAACACCTGCAACTTGGTATATTCTACGTCTTAAAGTTGAGAGCAGTAATAAGCCAATTGTGACAGATTATCGTTTTGCTACACACACACCTACTGGAGGTAAATAATTGTCACAATTAAAAAAGAAATCGAAGTACTTATTGTGCAGTGATTTTGTAGGGACTCTCGCTCCTGACACATTCGATGAATCACTTGCACCACTTTATATTTTTTATTTGGATCCACTGATATTCATCCCTTCAGTAGCACTTTTGATTGTTGTTATTATTGCATCGGCAGTTATTTGTATCTGTTTTAAAAAACGTAGCGGTAGTGTAGGAACTCCTTCAGGTAAATACTGATCTCTATTTCCATAACTGATACATAAAAGTTGCAAATTTTATTATTAAATTACCAGATATTACTGATGATCCACATATGAATACTTGGATTCGTAATTCGCAAATTGTCCACACCTTACCCAGAAGCCATTTTGCTCATTTTGATAGAAATCCCACCCTACCAAGAAGAAATGCAGGTTAATTTTTAAACATTTTATTTATATCTTCAAACATACAATTTTATGTTTAAATAATTGGTATGCATACGACTGCTCGATTCTTTATGGAATATATGGCACTTTGATCATCCAAGTACAGCGTGATTCTGTGGGGCGGAATTGAAACGCTGACTCCATTCTTTGAAGTTAAGTGCAGCCAGATTATTTTCTTTAATCTCTGCACGCTTTAGATCGGATTCGAGTCGATTAAGGTCGCTTTGAAACGAATCGACTCGAGCTTAATTTGATGCGAACCGATCTCGTTTCGAGCTTGATTCGCAACGAGATAAAAAAATATTTCGTGTTTGATATCATTTAAGAGCCATCTCCTTATGCTACATCACATCTGACTGATATCCAACATCCTGAACATGGAAAAAACCGTACTTTTTTGCCCGTTAGAAATGAATTACTTCAACAACAAGCTGCGTATGTTATTTGACCACTGATTTAACGACATATTTTTAAAATTATTTTTGTTATATTCCAGTTTTCATGCTATGAATGAAACTGAATTTGTATTCCCCATTCCACCTAACATCCAGAACTTTGAGAACATTGCTCATGATGCCAATAGTGCTGATGATGGTTATGATCCTCCACCTAGGAGTAAGATATCAATTTGAATTGGATGATCTAGTTTCTTAATCTCGGTGTTTTAGCGCACATGATTCAAAATGTTACGTCTAATAATCAGGTTGCCGAAACTACTGCCTAATTTAACTGCGGTTTATGGTATGTTACAGTATAGTCATAATGGGTTTCTCAAGTTGTAAATTTAATTTTTATTTTTAGGATACTTGACTGATTATGGTAATATTTGCTGTTTCAAAATTTATTATACTACTCGTTTTACATTTATTAATGTTAGAATGTTGTTTAGAATTAGTCTAGAGCATTTTACCTATTAAATATATTTAATATTCATTTTTCTGAAAATGAATTTTAGAACTTATCATAGCTTTTTTAAACTTACTATTTTAAAATGTATTGCCTGTAATAGTTAGTTATAAAATTACTAGATTTTCAATTATAAACTTTATGATTTTTGTATTTAAGTGTTTTTTGAGTGTCTTTTTTAGAAAATAAAATAATACTTATTTGTCGCCAATTCTAATTTAATTGTTTTTTTCGTTTGCTATATTTTCTTTGCTGTAATGGTTCGAAATGGTTCGAAATTGTTTAAGTACAAGTCTTCCCACAATTCCATCTTTGCACCGATTTTTTTCGGATTGCATTACTATCTGGATTTTTATTCAGGAATTTCAAGGAATAATTGTTCCTGAATTTGGCTAATTACAAAACAGAAAATAATTTGGCGTGATTTTTAACTTTCGGAGGATAAAACATCCACGAATACGTTCGTATAATGGGTGAAACTCAGAAGCGGCCCCTCAGGTTCTGCTTCTTCTTTGTACTCGTCTTCATTCATCTGCCTGGCACTAGTCTCGCAGAAAAATATGAGCCCGAGCAAGGTACGTGACGTCATTTTTGGCGTCAATTTCAAGTTTGTATGGAAATTTAAACACTTTTATTTTAGAACCAAAATTGATTACAACCTTTCCTCTGAATTTTGATTTTTCAAATTCAAATGGAGGTAAACTTACCTGTAAAGCTTCGGGTCGTCCTCAGCCGAATATTACTTGGTTGATGCTCGATAATTCTCCCGTTACTCACGTTCCCAGACTTAGGCAAACAACTCCTGATGGAAATCTTGTTTTTGCTTCTTTCGCTGCTGAGGATTATCGTCAAGATGTTCATGGAGTTTCGTACAAATGTGCAGCGACTAATAGTCTTGGAACCGTTGTTTCTCACGATATTAAGGTTAAAGGAAGTATGAATTTGAAAGGTGAATAATAAAATTTTAAATGAATAATGTATAAATTTTTTAGTCGTACAGCAATCATTCGATGTTCAAGTCTACGATGTGTATGCCATGCGAGGCAATACTGCCGTAATGCGTTGTCACATTCCGAAATTCTTATTGAATTATGTCAGTGTTAATGCCTGGATTAAAGATTCGGTCGCTTCTATCACTTATTCTACGTCGGATTCGGGTTAATTCTCCGAAATTATTTTAAAATGTTTATTTATTTAAGTCATTTTTACAGATTCGAAGTATTTTGTTTTGCCAACTGGAGAATTGCTAATCAAAGATGTTGACATCAACGATGGCCACACCACTTATCGCTGTCAAGTCACGCACCGTTTAACCAATGAAGTGAAAACCAGTCGTAATCCTGGGAGACTAATTGTCACAGGTATGAAATTTTAGTTTCCGATCGCTTTATCTTTTCAAGCAATTTTGCCGTCTTACAGATTCAGAAGGAAAAGTTCCTCCTAAAATAGTTTTCAGCCAATCGGAAATAAATACGGAAGTTGGAAAACATCTTTTTCTTCCATGCGTTGCAAATGGAAATCCTTCTCCCAAGTATTTGTAAGTAAAACTGTTTTAGTATTTAGGGGAATGTGATGGAGTCTTTGAGTTTAACAGATATGCGAGGCAGCAAAGCCTACGTTTTCTGCTTAATTTGCTCTTTATTTCATTTTCAATATTTGTTTAGTTGGTCAAAACAATCGGTATCAAAATCATTCGATACTATTCAAGTTAACGGGCGGATAAAATTAATGGCTGGTTCACTCGTATTTGAAAACGTACGAACTTCAGACGTAGGAACGTATACTTGCACTGCTGATAACGAAATGAATAGCGATAAAGTTGAAATTAAAGTAAAAATAACAGGTCTTTTTTCTAAAATTTTCACTTAGCTGTTAAATTTGATACAATAAAAATTTTCCCAACATTACAGAACCATTAAAAATAGTCGTGACACCAATTCACACAATAGTAGATGCAAACCAAGCTCTGTCTATCTCTTGTAAAGTAACCGGATCACCCGTGCATAGTATTATTTGGTTGAAAGATGGTAAATTGCTGACGGGAGATGGGATAATGCAGACAACAAACGATACGATCTACATTCCAAATATGTCCATGAAATTCGCAGGAATTTATCAATGTTTAGCAGAAAATGATTTCTACACTTCATCTGCTGTTTCTGTCGTGAAGTTGGGAGGTGATTACAAATAAAAATAAACATAAACATTTCTATCCAATAAAATTCGATTTGTTATTAAAATGCAGCCACTGTTCCTATCATAATTAAAGGATTTGAAGAACAAACTTTGAAATCCAATGACAAGCTAATTATACAATGTACAGTCGAAGGGAATCCAACTCCTCAAATTCAGTGGAAACTGGATAATCTAGAATTACCTATAAGTGGCCGTTTTCGTGTTCGCTCGAAATCTGACGGTTTTAATAAAATTACCAGTAGTTTAGAAATTTCTAATTTGAAAACTGAAGATGGAGGTGTATATTTCTGTTTCGCAATTACTCCAAAAGGCCAGGTTTTTCATGCGGCAAAAATAAATATTGAAGGTATGTATTTTGATAAAATTATTTAAAAGTTGTAAGAAAAAATAATAGCAAATTTTATTCTCAGGGCACTTAGGAACACGTCCTAATGTAAAGTATAATGTTAATGAAGGAGCCGAAGTACAGTTGGAATGTCCTGTTTATGGATATCCAATTCAAAATATAAAATGGGAACGAAGTCTGCTACACGACAGATCCCATTAGAAAAATTATTTAATGCGTTTCGAATTTTGTCTTATTGATACAGATGGAAAAAGTTTACCTTTCAACCTTCGTCAATCTGTTTTTAATAATGGATCTCTTGTAATAAATAATGTGCAAATTCAAGTCGATAGTGGAAAATATGTGTGCAGCGCAATGGGAATCAACAGAAATGTCGTTAAAGGAAATATCGAATTAATAGTCATGGGTACATTATCTTTAAAAGATGAGAAAAATTTGCTTTCATATTTTAGTTGCCATTAAGGAATGTTTGGTTTACAGTTCCTCCAAAAATGTCACCGTTTTTTTTCCAAGATGAATTAATTCGAGAAGGAGCTCGTGCCCGCATTCAGTGTGTTATTAGAGAAGGCCAAAGTCCGATTAAAATTACTTGGCTTAGAGATGGACAATTAATTGAATCTAATCAGGGCATCCTTACTCGCGATATTGACGAATTCTCCAGTATTCTAATGATCAGTTCAGTTAGTCCTCGCCATAATGGCAACTACACTTGCAAAGCAACTAATGCAGCTGGTTCTGCTGAACATACCGCATCCCTTTACGTTAATGGTAATTATATTTTTATTTACTTTTGCAGTACCCCCCAAAATTCTACCCTTCGTTTTTCAAGATGATCAGTTCTTCAAAGGCATGAGAGCGCATATTGTGTGTGCAGTTAGCCAGGGAGACATGCCAATAATATTTCGATGGTTTAAAGATGAAAAACCTATTTCCTCATCATTGGGAATTGCCACTAGAATCTATGATGACCATTCAAATTCGTTATCAATCGAAAGTGTTTCATCTATGCATACTGGCAACTACACTTGTGTGGCCAGCAATCAAGCTGGCAAAGTCTCCCATACTGCACAACTGCTTGTTCAGGGTACGATAAGTGCTTAATTCTTTCAATACAAAAGTCATTCGAGGAAAGGATAGATCTTTAACATAAAAATGAAATTTGAATTGGAACTAACAATTCTGATAGTTAGGATTCTGGAGAATTATAACTTTTCCATTTTTTAATAAATAGTTACATAAAACCCTTTAATTTTTAAATTCTTCAAGATACCGCATGCTCATCATGTAACAAAATTTTTGGCCTGCAGTTGCTCCCAAGATTACTCCGTTCTCCTTTCCTCAAAATGTTTTTGAGGGTCGCAGTTTAATTCGAATACCTTGTGTGGTATACCAAGGGGATTTACCCATTACTTTTCAATGGCTTAAAAATGGATATGAAGTAAAAATTACAAAGAAACTTTCGACTACTCAAGTTGACGAATTCTCCAATATTTTAAAAATTGAAAAAGTTCAAAACAAAGATGCTGGCAACTACACTTGCGTTGCAAGAAATTCAGCTGCAACTATCAGCCACACTGCACAGCTCATTGTTCATGGTAATTAATTAAATAAATCTTTTTATATAATTTCAGTCCCACCAAAGGTGGTTCCATTCACTTTCCAAGATGACTTTTTGTCAGAAGGCATGCTTGTGCGAGTATCTTGTGTTGTCAGTCGAGGAGATTTGCCATTAAACATTTCGTGGCTTAAAGATAGTGAAACTTTAGTTTCAAAACGAGCAATTTCAATTCGAAAGTTTGATGAATTTTCTAGCGTGCTGTCTATTGACCCTGTAAACGTAAAACACGCTGGAAATTATACATGTGTTGCTCAAAATCACGCGGGTGTATCGACTCATACGGCTAAATTATCCGTTCGTGGTAATTAAGTTGTTAATTCAGTTTTTTGAAAAGTTAAATATCATCTTGTTTTAGATTTAAAAGCAGTTTCATTACACAGATTTTTATATTTTAATTTCAGTCCCTCCGAAATGGATCGTAGAACAAGATGACATAACCATTTCAGCTGGCAAAGCGTTGTTTTTACATTGCCAAGCAGAGGGTTTCCCATCACCAGTTATAAGTTGGAAGAGATCAGCGAGTATGTATTGACGATCCCGAAATTCAAAGATTTCCTTTTTGCTCATCACAAGTTAACTTTAGCTACCGAAAATTTGGCTGCTAAAATAAGTGAACAACTAGAGAGCAATGATGTAATACATATATTCAGTAACGGAACATTACTGATTGATCATGTACAGCGTTCTGATGAAGGTTTATACATTTGTATTGCTGATAACGGAATTCAAGAACCACTTACACATATTATTTCAGTAAAAATTCAAGGTAAATATTAATAAAAAAGTACAATTGCAGATTAGAATTTTAGATTTTTATTTAAATTGCTACAGCTGCACCTGAATTCAAGCAATCAAACTTGAAAATAGTTGTTTCTAAAGGTAGAGAAGTTGAAATTCCGTGTGAAGCGACTGGTAATTGGCCTATTCAGTATGAATGGAGTGTTAATAACAATGTAATAAGCAGGGAACATACAAGGTGCACACATCATGAGTTATTTCATTAGACTTATTCATTCTTAATAGATTTTTTTTATTGGGTTTTTCGATACGTTTAGATATAAGACTGTCGAAATCCAAAATGAAGGAACTGCTAGCAGTAGTTCAAATTTGCATATTTCATGGGTTGATCATAAAGATTCCACTACATTTTCTTGCACTGCAAAAAATGAGATCGGTGAAAGTATAATGAAAATAGATTTATTCGTACAAGGTGAGCCATCATTTAAAACTGAAAATTAAATTATAATTTATTTACATTTAATAATAAATAGAAGAACCACATCCTCCAAGCAATATATCGATAGTCAAAGCCCTGAATAAAACAATTGAAATTAAATGGACAATATCCTACGACGGAAATAGCGCTATTAAAAAATATTACGTACAATATAAAAAAGAAGTTGGTCAGTAAAAACATTAATTAGTTATTAAATAATTTGAATTTTGTCAGATTAGCGCTATGCAAATGCAATACACTGGATCAATATACGAATTGAAGCGTTCAGAACATTAAAAGTTTTTAGAAATTTTAATCATTAATTTTTTTATTTTATGTTTATAACATGTCTAAATGCCTAAAAGATAAAGAAAAGATGCAATAAATAAAATTATAAACTGTTACAACATTTTATTGACTAATTATATCATTGCAGAAAGATGGGAAGATAAAATGAAAAGCATAACCACACTCGGTACAACTACAACTGCAAAACTGAACAATCTTAAACCAGCAACAGTGTATATTATTCGAATAATAGCAGAAAACGAAATAGGCAATAGCAGTTTCAGTGATACTATTTCGGCAAAAACGGAAGAAAATGGTTGCTCTTTTAAATATTACCTTAAAATTCTTATCAAATGTAACAATAAATAATTTACAGTCCCAGAAGGTCCTCCAGAGGCAGTCGATGTGGAATCAATGGATGCCAATACTTTACGAGTCTCGTGGAAAGTACTGCATAGCTGTTGCAGTCAATGTTCGCATTGTATTAATCGCATGGTAACTGTTGTAGCCACCCCAGAAAAATCTATGGAACGGCGCAATTCGAGGATACAATATTGGATATAAAATCCATGGATCTTCCGATGCGTTTACTTATATGTCTTTAGAAGTTCCAGACGATTACACCGAAGAATTAATTTATCAGTTAACCGAATTACATATGTTTACCCAATACGATATAGTTGTTCAAGCATTTAATTTAAAAGGTTTAGGACCAAAATCCAAAGTAGTTCTTGCCATGACATCAGAAGATGGTAAGGTAGCAAAATGTTTTGGTAAAAATTATTTTTTTACTTTTTTATTTGATTATTAGTCCCAAATAGCCCTCCAGTAGATATAAGATGCTCTTCTTTGTCATCAAAAAGTATTTACGTATTGTGGGAATCGCCTGTTTCTGAAACAATTAACGGAATTCTTAGAGGTTATAAAATTCTTTATAAACCGGTTGATGAATGGTATGGTGAGTAATTTAATGTTTCAACAAAATGCCAAGTAATGCAAGAATCTGGTTACTAATTTTAGATGCGATGATTCAATCCAAAATTCTTGAAACAAATAAAGCGACTATTACTGATTTAAACATAAACACAAATTACAGCATTCAGGTATTAGCATTTACCAAAATGGGCGATGGTGTTAAAAGTACACCAATATATTGCAAAACTCACGAAGATGGTATAGAGTTAAATAATGGCATTAATGGATATCTATTTTTTTAAATCATTTTATAATGTTACTGCAGTTCCAGAACCACCAGAATCAATTAAAGTTCTGCCATCGTCTTCGGACTCGGTAGTAGTTGCGTGGAAACCTCCCCACAAAGCTAATGGGGCATTAGTAAAATACAACATTTACTACAAACCAATCGAGAATGGAGAACATGTATAAAACTTTCATCGCATATAAGGGTTATGTTCAATACAATTTTTATATAGGCAAACTTAGATACTCAGAGAACGGAGGAATTACAGCAAAGCGCTTCCATTCGTCATTCAAATGCTAACAACAAATATGTTGAACTTAAAGGATTGGAAAAGAACAAAAAATACGCATTTTGGGTAACTGCGACTTCAGCCATTGGAGAAAGCGCTGGATCGTCCATCGTTGCGCAAACGGTTGCTGATTCAATTGGTGATTTACTTAATTTATAATTGTATTAACATTTAACTAATTACGAAATTTTCTATAGTGTAGTTGCAGCCAAGACTGCATCTTTTGACAGTATAATTAGAACACCTTGGCAAGATGATGTTGTTCTTCCATGTGTAGCAGTGGGAGTACCAGAACCCAAACGCAAATGGACAATTGGGTAAGTAATCGATTTCAGTATTTATTCTCTGGAGCAATATTTGTTAATCACTTAATAGGGATTATTCGCTTAAAGAAAATAATCGCGTTAAGATTAAATCTGATGGATCTGTAGCTATAAGTAAAGTGAGTAGTGAGGATTCTGGAAATTACACTTGCGCAGTGTATAACGAATATGGTCGTGACGAAGTCAGTTATTTAGTCGCTGTTCAAGGTACTAATTATTCAGATTGATGAATTTTACATTATGGTATTGTATCATAAAAACGATAGGAATACTTTTGTAGTTCCACCTTCTGCTCCCATTGTGGATGTGATTTCAAAATCGCGTACTTCTATCAAATTACAATGGAGGGCTGGACTAACTGGAGGAGAATCTATTCGAGGTTATTGTCCTTATTGAATACAAAATTATAAAAATATTAAGTTTAAATCTTTGTTTTCCAGGATACCTTTTGCATTTTAAAAAAGACAATGACATTTGGAATACTCTTGAATTAAGAGCTGGTCAAGCTTTGTACACGCTGGAAAATCTGATTTGCGGTGCAATTTATCATTTATACATGGAAGCATTTAATAACATTGGAACTGGACTTCCCTCCGAAACTCTAATAATCACAATGGATGGGGCAGGTAAAAACTCGTGGTTTCTTGCCCTTTTTTTCCACGTAAATGTAAATTGTTTTTCCTTCATTAAGATGTTACTCCACCGAATAAAGATCAAATAATTCGAGAGGGGTCTACTTTTGTTACTGTACATTTGGAATCGTGGCCTTCTACTGGATGTCCAGTAAAAAGTTTTACGGTTCAATATAAATCTTTACGAGGAGGAGATTGGACGACAGCCGGTTCAAATATCAGGCCAACGCAGAAAAAATTAGTCATCTCTGGTTTGAATCCCGCTACTTGGTATATCCTACGTCTTGTTGTTGATAACAAAAATAAACCGACAACAATTGATTACAAATTTGCAACTCATACTCCTGCAGGAGGTAAATAATTTTCAGCTTTAAAAGAAATTTAAATACTAATTGTACAATGATTGTCAGGAACTCTTGCTCCAGATATATTTGAAGGGCCATTGTCATCATTCCACGTCTATTATCTAGATCCAATGATTTATATTCCCGCGATTGCTCTTTTAATCGTCGTTATCATTGCATCGGTCGTGGTTTGCTTTCATTTTAAAAGACGTGGTGGGAGTGTCGGAACACCGTCAGGTAATAAATCTGCAGTATATTATTCAGTTTGGCGAAATATTGGAAATATTTTCAGACATCGATGTCAATGCGCACATGAATACTTGGGTTCGTAATTCGCAAATGGTTCACACTTTGCCCAGAAGCCATTTTGCTCATTTTGATAGACAAGCTACTATCCCAAGACAGAACTCCGGTTGGTCATTTTAGTCAATAATGTTTTGATTTAACATGTAAAATCTTTTGCCTCAGAGCCATCTCCTTACGCCACCTCACATTTGACCGATTCTCATCATCCAGACCATGGAAAATGTCGTACAAGTATAACACTAATTTTACAGTACTAAAGAATTGCAGTTTCTAAAGAGATTTTGTAATATTTCTACAATAAGGTTCCACATCTACTTTTGTTCCTGTATCGAATGAAACGTTTCAACAACAAGCGGGGTAAATACAATTTAAAATAACATTCTTTTTATTAATGACTTTGAATTTAGATTGCCAATGACAAACACCGGCGCAAACGAAAAGGAATTTGATTTCCCAATGCAATCAGATTTTCAGCGTTCAGAAATTATTGCTCAGAAGGCTGCTACTGCCAACGACGATTACGATCCTCCTCCAAGAAGTAATTTAATAATTAAAATTCTTAATAAAATTATAATTTATCATTCACTCGTTACAGGTCACATGATCCATGATGACGGCTCTAATTTTGCCTAAGTTGATGTTTCAAAAGGTAATGGAGTTGTAGTTGTATTTTACATCAAAAAAATTTAATTTAACATTTTTCTAGACATCTATCTGAACTGGTTACGACTTTACGATTTAATGTATCGCTACTGAATGTCTCTTTTCATACTTTCTAGCTACTGCCGTTTGCTACACATTTTATACTATTATACAACTTAATGGTTCATTGATTAGCTAAAGCATTATAGCAATAGAAATAACGCTAACAGGTGTAATACAATCTTAAAGCAAGTTTTAAGCATAGAAAGTGACTTTTTAAATTTTAATTAACATATAAAATTAATTAATAGAACTAATTGTCTTTTAATCTCAATACTGTGGATAGATAGATGTCTTTAGTGTAAAATTCTGAAATAAAATCTGAAATTGTGTATTCAATATTCCGAAGTACTCTTATTTATCAAGTACTGTTAAAGTATGCTTAAATGTGCTTAAGTGTGCGTAAGCATGCTAAAGAGTGCTTAATAAAATTGTGTAATGGCTCGTGATCGGACAGTACCAAAATAGATCACACTGCGCATGATCGTGGACTTAGTACAAATTACTAAGTCGAACTTCGAGTGACAAAAAAACGCCTTGGCTTTTAGTATATAGAATGTGCATGCATTTTTCCCATAGACAGTGGCGACATCTAGTTTTTCAAAAACTCATCAATTTCTAGAATTCGATGTGACCTAATTTACTCTTTAATGTGCATGCATTTTTCCCATAGACAGTGGCGACATCTAGTTTTTCAAAAACTCATCAATTTTTACAATTCGATGTGACTTATTTTACTCTTTAATGTGCATGCATTTTTCCCATAGACAGTGGCGACATCCAGGGGATTAGAAACATAACTATTTTTAAAATAATCGTACAGTATTCACATTCAGTTTTTTTAAAATTTAACAAATTTTATAAGCATTTAATGTTAAATGTCTGCTTCGTTTTACATGGTATGTCTATGGCAAAATGTTAGCATAATTTCTATAGTTCGATTTTAACGGGTTTTCTTTTCCCATTTTACTATAATTGATAAATGGACGGTTTTAAATGTGTATTTTGTACAACTCAAAATCTAACATCAACATGCAAATGACTGCTGATACGAAACAAAAATAAAAAAATTTGCGAATCCAATTTCAACTTTGCTGAATGATATTCGTACAAACATAAAGTATTAAATTAATTTCAGGAATAATGTTGAATCGACAAATTGTTGTTCAATTGATTAGTTTAAGTGAATTTTTGTTGAATAATAATCTCGAGTTTGATTAAAAAAAGTAACAAGATTTATTTTGAGTATAATTTAATAAACATTAAATTAATTTTTAGAACTCATTGATCCTCCTCAATCGTTTGTACTTTTCATTTAAGATCTTTTGACAGAATCCTCAAAGTTTTCAAAACTTTTTATACATTTGCAAGCAAAAGCAAATGTTAAATGCTGTTCTTGGCAAAGTTTTATTCATGTGTGAATGGAACAAATGTAACAAATGTTTTACGCAACTGTTTTCAATAGTTTT
>JAQFZU010000764.1:0-19363 GCA_034696185.1 Henia vesuviana | reverse complement strand
ATATCGTGATCGGTGAATTTTATGCATATAATACCATTAGTTGTTAAAGAAAGTATAATACAAAGATAGTTGAAAGTAGTAAACATTGTTTGACGATTGTATGGGACCTCTGGACCGCCATACGATGTAAACAAGAGCATTCGGTTGGTACCTTGGGTTGGTACAGAAACCCCGTCCAATACAAATATTTATTCGACTAAGTTTTTATCGCATAAAAAAAATTAAATTTAAATATCGATTTTCGAATTCTAACTAACTACTTATTTAATTAACTCGAATGATCATTAAAAATATATTAAAAGTACAACTACAAACTGTACGAGCTTACGCAGTTATGACGTATAGCTAAGTTTAGTTCCTGCCCTTAATCCCATTCTGTTCGATCGAAAATCTACCGTGTGGTCAAGTAAGTGTATAAAGCGTTAATCTTGGAATATCTTTGCCATCTTTTACCTTTTAAACCCATTCTCAGTGTTAAATGTGTGTGTAAAGTACAGATGAGCTTAAAATAACACATAAAACCGTTTTTATAGGATGTTGATGCCCAAGAAGAACCGCATTCAAATCTACGAATACTTGTTCAAGGAAGGAGTTTTAGTGGCTAAAAAAGATTTCCACGCACCAAAACATTCGGAATTGCTAAATGTACCGAATTTACACGTAATCAAAGCCTTACAGGTAAATGAAAAAAATTAAATATTTATTAATCACATTGAAATAATTTTAATTATATTTATAGTCTCTGCATTCGCGTGGATATGTGAAGGAGCAATTCGCATGGAGGCATTACTATTGGTATTTAACTAATGAAGGAATTCAATATTTGAGAGAATTCCTTAAATTACCACCCGAAATTGTTCCATCGACATTAAAACGACAACAACGTCCCGAAACGACCCGTCAAACACGAACCAAAAGTAACAATCGAATTAAATTAAATATAAAATTTTAATTTTTTTCTTTTAATTTCAGTGCCCGATGCACCATCGAAACCAGAAGGAGAACGTGACAGATATCGCAAAGCTCCTGGACCCGGTGGGGATAAAAAGAGCGATGTTGGTATTGGAATGGGAGGTGGAAATATGGAATTCGTAAGAGATTAAATTCAAAATAAATTTTTTAAATATTAAATAAAATTCTTTTCGTTTATAGAGAGGTGGTTTCGGACGAGGCCGAGCGAATTAAATGGAAAGTTGTAGTTTTTGAGGAATAAAAAAAATTGGAAAAAAATTATTTTTCTTTTTTTGCTGTTTTTTAAAAACATTTTAAAACTTTTTCAATGAATGAGTTTCGTTAGTTGAGGGTTTTGTGTTTACATATGTTGTCACTTGAGGGCGATGCAATCGTTACAATATTTAAAATGGTGTTAAGTTCTTGTTCGTTTTGACTACCCGAGAAAATTTCCTCGTTCTTTTTGTTACCCTCTTGTCCATTCCACTGATATTTTAGAACGATGGCTTATTTATTAAAGAATACTCGATCGTAGGTTTAAGTGATTATGTATTTAACACATTTTAATTAAATATTCGAATTGTTTATTGTAGGGTACGAAAATTATCTCAAATTATTCGATTCATGACTAGTGCAGCAAATACCGTTATTTGCGGTAAATTACCTCGACGTGGTTTTATCCAAGTGAAGGGAAAAGAAGCGTCGCATTTTCTTCAGGGTTTAATAACGAACGACATGAGACATTTCGACAATCACGAAACGGGTAAAATTCGAATAATTTAAAAAAAAATAAAATAAAATAAATTCCACACATTTCATAACTTTTCATTTCATTCGCAAGTTCTATCTCATCCTAATCAAATAACTGGCAGCCCAGCTAAGCCACTTTCATCCGGTAAAATAATTAAAATTAAATTACACAAAATTAATTAAAATTTTTATTTTAAAGTTTCAGGACCTAAAAAGTCGATGTATTCACTGATACTTAATTTACAAGGCCAAATTCTCTTCGACATGATTCTCTACAACATGTCATCTGGGAGTAGAAACAGCACAAATTTTCTCTTGGAATGTGATTCGGCATGTCTACCGGACGTTTTAGACCTATTATCGAAATACAGACTTAGAAAGAAAATCGAATTAAACGACGTCACCGATCAATTCGCAGTTTGGATTTTATGTAATTTTCCATCGCCCGATACGAAACCACTCGCCGATATTAATCCACCCGAAGTCCTCGATCCGGGCAAAGTCGTAGTCCTCACTAAAGATCCACGAACTCAAGTAATTTTTAAATTTTTAATCGGTTTTAAAATTAAAATATTGAATTTCTAGTTTCTTGGTTATCGAATGATTCTTCCAGCGGGAATAAATCCTAAAGTTGTTTTGAAGGATCCGGTTATTTCGGAAGAAATTAAAGAACCATATCTAAATTTACGTCATCGATTGGGAGTTTGGGAAGGTGTCGATGATGTTCCACCCGCGAAATGTTATCCGTTGGAATGTAATGCCGATTACATGCACGGAGTGAGTTTTCACAAAGGTTGTTACGTTGGACAAGAATTGACTGCGCGAACACATCACACGGGGGTTGTGAGGAAGAGGATTATGCCCATTGTGTTTGATTTCGAAGACAAGAGTGTGATTAGTAAATGGACTGCACTTGAAAATGAGTTGGGTAGAAGAGTTGGGAGGTTTATTAATAAGATTGGTAAATTTGGGTTGGCACAAATTCGAATGCAGGAAGGATTAGCTTCGTCTCAGATTCTAATTAAAGGTTACAATGGGAATTTGGTTACTTATAAACCGAGTTGGTGGCCCATTGAAGTACCGAAGGAAAGTTTAGTTGGTGGAAAGGATTAATTGAAATTGATTGTAGGTTTTTGAGTTTGTTAATAAATTTTTTTTTGTTTTTTAAGAAAATTTTTGTTAATTATTTTTATTTTTTAAAAAATTATTTAAAATTAGTTTCTCCATCTATTGAGAGTTTAAAGAGCTAAGTGATGAGTAAGTTGTTATTTTAATGTTATTTACGATTTGTAATTAATTTTTTTTTAGTACATTTTACGTTTTTCGAGAAAAAATTTTGGTTGAATGTGATTTTGGGCAGACTGTGATTTTTTGGTAGTGAAGGATACTTTATCGGAGGTAAGAAAATTTACATTTATTGTAAACGATGAAATCTCAAGGGTTAAGGGCTGGACAATCCACCCAACACGTAAAGAAAACTTATGAAGCAGATGCGATCATGCGGAAAATGAAATGCGGGCAGATAAATGTTTAATTTTTTTTTTGTGTCTGTCACTATGTAAAAATGTATATAAACTCAATGTTTTTATTAAATAAACCACTTCACATGTTTTGCTCAACCTAACAATGCCTTCTGCTTCATTCCTAAAAGACAAGTATCTGCGATTGCAATATAATATTTATATTTATTATAAATAAATGTTAAATTGCTAATCTTACAAGTTAGAGTGTTTAATAGAATAAAGACTCTAATTTAAATTTAATAACTTTAATTCTTTCCGATAGTTGATTGTCACTAGCAATTACTAAAGCCATACACGACCTGTTACAATCATAAGGTTGTTTGCTTGACTTACTGTAACTGACACTAGCAGTCGAGCTCTCCACCTGGATATTTTGCTATTACAGGAGTTTTATTAAGGATAATTAAACTATAGGGACTAATGGCTCAAGGTCTCTGTCAAAGGGGAATGCTACACTTAATTTCTTTCTCCACCCCAAATCATCCATCTGTTAGGAAATAAATTCATTACTTTTAGACTCAGAAGCAAGTCCATTAACTACCAATCAGTTTTTTCTCGTATGTTTCATGCTTAAAATAGATCAGTGGCCCAGCAGATTAAAAGAAAAATGTGTTTGCTGTACAATTCAAATTCAAAGATTTTTGTTACAATTGTGTTAAATTTAATGGAAATGAATAAAAGTGAACTATTTAAGTATACAAAAGCCTTTTGACAAACAGGAAGATATATGTATCTTTCCTGTTTTAAAAGAATTGAATATCTTAACTATATAAACACTTGCACGCTACTGTTGCATTAAAATAAAAATCTGCTGATTCAGCAAAATGTAACGGTTCATTCCACTTTGATCATACGATTTTTTAATCGAGTAATAATTGAAAAAAAATCTCATAACTAATCACCAATCTTGTTAAAGACTATTATAATCATTCATCATTATAACTTTTAAATTTATTATATCCATTGGTTGCATCTTAAAAGCGACTATTTTTGCCTCTCTTAATTTTACCTATTATTTTCAAGAATTCTGTTATCTAATTTTATATGCATTTACATGATCATTTTGCTAACTTTCATGACGTCGATGATTACTTACAATCACAGACAAGGTAGAGCACCTGGTCTCATTAATAAAAACTGTGCAATGTTTTCTAACTAATAAATGTCACGAGAAATAAAATATTATATCAATATTTATTTATACGGCTCTCTACGTGATGTAAATATAACAATTGGACAAAAAGGTATTTGAATTTTCTCTATGTTTTGTTAATCTAGGAGAATTTAGATATCACAGATTCAGTAGTAAGGGGTGGTTGGGAAGTTTACAAAATGTATTTAAATCCGTGCGTCAGCTACTTTGATCAATTCAGAGAGCGAGAGGGGTGTAAAAAGGTTGAAAAGCTTTGATTTTATAATGTATAACTTTTTTTTTAAATATTTAACCATCGAAAAATCTTTTATGTTGTAGGTTTATAACTATTACTCTATCGTACTCGAAAATGAGATTTGGTGGGAATTTGTTGCTTATATCTTTGATATTTATACTGACAAATGAGGGTATTAGTTGCTATTTACCGGTGATATGTTTGCCCGGTGTATTGGATACAACCTTAAGTCTGTTGAGAATTTGTACACAAATCGAGTTTGCACATAAAGGGACGAAGGGCTATTTTATCCAATCTGGAGGACCTCCTGCAAGCATTGTCGGAATGTGGAAACAAATCGAACTTTACAGACCACTTATAAATAAAGTTTTCGAAAAACATCCGGATGGTGTACATATTATAGGTCATTCGCAAGGTAAACAAATTCTTTTACATAAATATTAATAAATAATTCTATTTTTGTTTATAGGTACAGCAATAGCAAGAGCCATCGTACAAACTACTCCTAACCATCCAGTAAAGAATTTTCTAAGTGTTGCCGGGATGTGGAAGGGCATATTTGGAAGTAAGACTGTTGTTTAAACTTACTATTGCTACTGCTGTTTTTGAAAAAAATTTCTTGCCACTCGCTATCACTATTTTTACAGTTAAAGTAGCTGAAGTTCGCTACAAAGCTATACTTTATTGAAAATTTTTTCTTATTATTTCGATATTTTTCCTGTATGAAAATAATTTAATATTTAAATATTTTGTTGTAATTTTATTTGTTCGATTCTTGATCAAATGTAATTCAAACACAATGTGATTCTGTGCGGCTGTAGTTGAAATGACTATTCAATGACTATTGGATTCAGGTAGTCTCTCGGGTTGTTTCAAAGGAGCTTTCTGCTGTGGAGTGTTGACCGTAAAGCAACAAAACCCACAGAACGACTTTTAGTTTTAGGATCTCTTCCTAGAGAAGCATCACTGAAGGCCTCTAAATGAAAGTTGCGCAGGAGTCAAACACAACTTCTTGGACTTAGAAGTTTCCAGGAAATCTAATAAATTAACGCACGTAGCCAATATTTGAGCCTTGAATTGCTGCAAAACATGGCAAGAAAGTTAATGGCAAATTGCACAAGCGGCCGCGTAAATCTTGCCTTGCACAGAAGCCTAATTGACTGTCTCTTGTACGTTGCAAGATTATTTTTCTTGTGTGTGGGAAATTAAAATGTGTTTTATTGCCTTTAAACAGATAAAATTACTAAACTTTAAGTTAAAATGTTTATCTTTTTTTCTGATATTCAGTACCTTTTACTAACGGTGATATTCTGGGAATAGTTAATGTAAACAACATGACGAGAAACGATATATACAAGTAATGATATTTTATGAAGAATTTTTGAAACAATTTTTATGTTCTTCATTTCTAGACTCGCTTATACAGAATCAGTTCAAGATGGTTTTTCAGTGGCTGGTTATTGGAACGGTAACAATAAAATAAATAAAAGTTTTTTTTTGTATATTAAATTCTCTTTTCTAGATCCGCATCATCAAGATTTATATTTGGCTAATTGCAAATTTTTACCTCTTGTTAACAACGAGATTGAACACGAGAAAATGACTGGTAATTTATCTGCTTAGTATTGGAGTTCCTCATTTAATTTAATTTTTTGTTGTAGAATATAAAAATAATTTTTTACGATTAAAAAAATTAATTTTGTTCGGTGGTGGTAAGGAAGAAGTAATTATACCGAAGAATTCTTCGTAAGTTTTATTAAATGTTAATTGTGCATAAATAAAATTATTGAAAAAATTGTTATTATTTAGATTTATGGGATTTTATGACGACAAGCTTAACATTGTTCCGATGAAAGACCAATTGGTATGGTTAATTTTTTTTTATTTCTAGACAAAAAAATGAAATAATTTTCTTTTAGATTTACAAAAATGATTCGTTCGGTGCACGCACTTTGGACGAGCGCGGTGATTTAATTCAGGTTTATGCTCCTGAAGCCAATCACATCGATTGGGTCATAAATCCATTTTATACTACAGAATATTTTCTTAAGTATTTGGATTAACAAATTGCTCCATTTTCCTATTAAATTTATTTAAGTTTAAAGAATAAAATTATGTCTTTCTTTGACCCGTATTTTTCTGTCGTAATAACTACTGTTTGGCTAAACTCTTTATTTACACTTAAACTAAATTAACTAATGCGAACTTGCGTTCAAATTCTGCAAAGATAAAAATCAGGCCGGAGAATCACACTCATTAACAAAATCACATATAGAAACGCATCCATTCTGGTGGTCACCCAGATAATATCTTCCTTTCCTTGTTCCAGAATCCATCATCGACCAATGGCAATGCAGCAATTTTTTGTCTTCTATAAAAATAATCCAATCAGAGCTATTAATTTTTAGTTTTTATCAGGATGCTCAAGACTCCAATTTCATCGAACACTTAAAGTGAGACATTTAAATAGGGTCTCAACTAGATTATAAATGTTAGCTGACATTTCGTTGCAAGATGGAAGATGCTGGTTGTCTTGGCAATCCTCTTCTTGTCGCGTGTCTGGCATGTAACAATGAGCCAGATACACCTTTAAGAAATAATAAAATATATTTTATATATTTTCTCCTATGTTTATTTACATAAATATATTTATTTAGTACATATTTATTTTTATTAATTAAATAAATAAATACAATATAGTTTATTTAATTCCACGTTTTTACATATTTATTTTTATTTTATTCCATTGCAATGCAGTTTGTTCACCTGATTGATCAGAGCCTAATTGCTAACTGACCATCATCAATATTCCACGTGCCTCACTCTAACTTATTTTGACCAGCAGAAACAGTGGCACTATGACAAGAACCATGCACATGTGTAGTCATGGGTAGATGAAGCATCCTAAGGAGGACTAAGATGGGAACCTGAGAATCCATAGAGCATTATGAAAGAGATTGAAGAGTAGACTGGTCATCTTGCATGGAACCTTTCTTAAACGGTCTTAATATCCGAACATTAACTGAGCTGACCTTCAAAAGGATCTGCATGATTCAGACTCTTATCAAAGAGTTAAGTGAAGCAGATGAGCGCATGATGGTCTTTTGGGATGCTACGAGTTAAATGAAGTGTGCAAATATCAGTACAAAGATGCTGAGATTAAAATCGATTTCCTAGCAAAATCACCTTAGCTATCTCTACTCCACAAAACTTTGCATCTATAGTACCAAGTGTGTAGATGCCAGAATATGATCTAAAGCCAATATGTGATGGTTTTGCTTCTGGAATGGCAGCAAATATTACAAATAGTGCGTATTTGTAAGTACAGTCAGATTTGAACCTATGAGATAAATTTAACTGAAATTATTTATATTCGAAAAATAAGTTTAACAGATTTTTTGCATTGATTGCGCATTATACATCGATTTATAAATGGAAATTTAAATCTTTTCTTTTGAGAAAATAACAATTAACTTTATCAGTTTTATCATTTCATCTCAATAAGGATTTTTTTCTCACAGCTGCAGTGAAACTCATTTATAATTTATAATTTCTAGAACACATACACAAAATGAAATTTTCTAATTATTATTTTCTCATTTTACTAATTTCTCAAACAGGTAAAATACTTGGTTATCACCCGGTGATATGTTTAGCAGGTATTATAGATAAATCACGAAAAATGGAAAGAGTTTGCGAAGAAATTGCTAGGGTAAGAAAGTAATAAAAATACAGACTTACATTATTTGCATAATATCTTTTATCTAATTTAAAGAAACATCCAGGTACAGACATTCTATTCACATATCCAGGAGGATTTTATGGGAGTTTGCTACCAATGTGGACCCAAGTTGAAAAATACGGCAAAGTAATAAATAAATATTTAGCCAAACATCCCGACGGGGTGAATGTCGTTGCTCATTCCCAAGGTCAGTATAAAACCACGTATAATTTAATAAAACAATAATAATTTTTATCTTTAAAGCTGGTTTGATTATGAGAGCTTTACTAGAGACCAATTCCAATCATTCCGTTCGGAATTTTATCTTATTAAACAGTCCTTTCATGGGAATATATGGAAGTAAAATATTCATTTACAAAAACATTAAAAATTTAAAAATATTAATCGATTTATCTTTCAAAGCACCTTATTTAGCCAAATGTAAGCTGGAATTATGTACTTTACTTAATGAAATCATCTTACGTATTTTTACACAGTACAATAAAATTACATCTGCTTTTAACTCCCACATACACTACATTATTTATTCTTTCCAGTTGTTTTTATTCAAATACATTCCTGAACCAAATTTCAGCAGCTGGTTATTTCAATGGTCAGCATTAACTTTGATTTGGTCGATTTAAATATAAATATTAAATATTTTTTTAGATCCTAAAGAGAAAAGGAAATTTCTGCAAGCGAATAAATTTCTACCTGTGATTAATAATTTGGTGAAACATCCCAATTTTTCTCGTATTTAATTTAAAATTTAAGAACAAATCACATCTTAATAAATTTGCATTTATTAGAATACAAAAAGAATTTTCTTCGCTTAAATCGTGTGGTGATGATTACCTCGAGTGGGGATGATGTACTTATACCATATCAAACGGCGTAAGCTAAAATAATTGAAAATAAAGTATTTAAACTTCAAATATTTATTTAGAATTGCTGATTTTTTTGATGAGAATTTGAATGTAGTTCCAATGGAAAAACAACAAGTAAATTCATTTCTCCTAATTAATTTTGTCTTGAAATATAATATAATTTGCATTTTTTTAGATGTTTATTAATGATACGATCGGACTACGAACATTAAATGAAACTGGTCGACTGATACGAATTACTTTAACAGATATTGGCCACGATGATTTGCCTTATAGACTGGATTTGGTGGATAAATACGTTTTACCTTACTGTGATTAAAATTTAATTAAAATAGGAAAATTTATTTATTATTTAAGTACAAATTTAATAATCGACAAAACTGTTTTTAAAACATAATGATGCTCAACACACATAAAAACAAATTCTCTCGACAAAATTGCAACCCAAAGAAGATAAGTATAATTATCTAAGTTTATACACAATGTTCAACTTCCTGCTCAACACATGCCAATGCATTTAAAATAAATCGTAGTCGACAAAATTATTGGTATTTATTTCCCTGCACATGAAATTGAATAGAAATAAAAAGGAACTTTTTGAACTTACAATAAAATTTTATTATTCGACTTTCTGGAAACAAAATTAAATTATAATGTAAAACACAATTTCAATTCCAATTATTTTTTCCCATAGAGAATCATTTAAAAACGACATTATAGTACATTTATTTACGGATGTTTGATCCTAGAAACATGAATTCTATCGTTTGTTTCGTTTTACATTTAATGTTTGTAGGGATAAATGCTTTTTACCCCATAATATGTGTACCAGGCATAGCTGATTCACCTCCTCATCCCTTAGAAAAAACCTGCAAACAAGTGGCTGACGTATGTATTCTTATAAATGTTTTTAAATTGTAATTTCAATTTTTAAAACTTTAAATTCAAGAAACATCCTGGGACAGAAGTAATATTTTTTTATCCAGGTGGATTTCAGCAAACCTTTTACCCGATGTGGCAACAAGTCGAAAAATATCGAACAGAAATAGCAAAATATTTTAAGAAATATCCAGATGGTGTACACATTGCTGCTCATTCTCAAGGTAAATAATAAGAAAAATTCAATTGTATAAAATATTTTAATAATACCGATTATTAAATAAGGTACATTGGTAATGCGAGCATTAATAGAAACAACTCCAAATCATCCAGTTAGGAATTTTATTAGTATGAATGGCCCATTCATGGGTCAATATAGTGGTAATTTGCGATAATTTTATTAATTTCAATTTAATTATTTTAATTTGTTCTTGAAGATTCTCCTTGCAGTGGATTTGCTTGTCTCGTTAAATTTATCCAACGCTTCTTTTCTCCCATATTGGCAGAGTAAATAATGAAATAATTCTAGAGTAATTTATAAAGCAAATAACCAAACATCGACATCAGTAGAAGATTACGAACACGGTTTGCATAAATTTAAATTTTTAAAAAATTTTAAATTTGAAATGGTTTTGAATATTTAAATTTTAGATCCGCGAAATGAAACAAAATTTTTAAAAGGCAAATTTTTGGCAGTAATAAATAATGTAGTCTCTCACAAAAACATGACTGGTAAACATAACTAAACAATCTTATAAAAATTGCAAATAATTGAAACTTTTTTTTCATAAAACAGAATACAAAAAAAATTTTCTACGATTAAAACGTTGTGTATTGATAGGATCGACTAAGGATCAAGTAGTTTCTCCTTACCAATCATCGTAAATTTGATTCGACAGTTGACCAAAAATGTTAATAATTATTTTTCTAATTATTTTCAGCCTTGCAGAATTCTACGATAAGGATTTAAAACTTGTCCCAATGAAAAATCAAGAGGTTAAATAGTATAATAATTGCATTGTATATATTCTATTTGAAACAATATTTTTATTTTATAATAGGTATATGTAAACGATACTTTTGGATTACGTACACTCGATGAATCTGGACGTCTTACTCGAATTACTATACCGAAAGCAAATCACGATGATGTTATAAGAAATGTGGATTTATTTAATCAATACGTTTTACCATATTTCGATTAAAAAATCGTGGTTTTGATTGTTTACATTATTAATTTAATAATTAGAATAAAAAATTCTCCTTGCAGTGGATTTTTTGTCTTATTTAATATATCCATCGTTTACTTTCTCCCTTATTGACACAGTATGTAGGTAGAACCTCGATAAAACAAACTCTAAAGGACTGTCAAAATGTGGTCAAACTGTGTTCGCAAAACTTGATATAACGGTGAACACCGTGTATATAAATTTAAATTTTATAAAATCATGTAATTAATATTTATTTAAATTTTTAGATCCACGAAACAAAGCAAAATTCTTAAAAGGCAAATTTTTGCCTGTAATAAATAATTTTTGTTGATTGCAGTCTTTGCATCGGCACTAATTTTGATACATTCCGATAGATCTCGTAGAAGAAGCGAATCCAATGCACCTGTCGGTTTTATCATAGGATTTGGACGAAGAGAGCTAAGAGCTTCAAAGTGGGGATTCTTGCGGATGTTGTAAGCACTTATTGGCCATTTTGTCCATTGCTCAGAATATCTGCATCGGTTGCTTTTTTTAGCAACTGCTAAGAAAAACCATATTCAGCAGCAAATAAGCCTTGTATTAAACAAAAAATGAGTTTAAAATTTCCTTATATAAATTTTTATTAAATAATAATTTTATACTTTTAATTCGAACCAAAATTATACTTTGCTAATTTTTTTTGTTAATCTTGTAAGTAATCATGAATTTATTTCTCATTAATTACTTAAAAACCTTATTTCCAGCTGAATATTAATTTTTCTTAGCCCACGTCCACACACGACAAAAAAAATCGGTGCATTTGACTCGCCTCGTTGAGATCTATCAAAATATATGAAAATTAGTGCAATCCAAAAAAATTATTTATTACAGACAAATATATTCCAAAATTACTATAATTAAATCACGTGATGCAATGAAATTTGGTTGACTGTGGCGATTATTATATTTATTAATGAAAATAAATAGAAAAGTTGTATCGATCTTACAATTTTAATCCGTAAGCATTAATATTCGTACATTGAAAAGTGAGACGGGAATTTTTACAACTTCAGTTTTGTTCTTCTCCAATGTCTTCGTTTAGCATTGTAACTGGAATAAAAAGTAATTAATTTATTAACTTATTTATACTTTATTCATTTACCGAATCGTGTTCCCAGTTTTCATTCGAATCCATTGAGGAATCGGTCGATTTTGTTTCATTTTCTTAGCAAGTTTTTGCTTGATTCTGAATGTTTTGTGCGCAGCCTGTGAAATTGAGTAAGGAAATTTTAAAACGGTTCAATCACGAGGTATCCAAGCCATCCGTATTAAATCTTTGTTTAATCTTAAACTTTAACATCTTAGAAATAAAAATCTAAAATAAAGCTAATATATTTTATAAGAAAACAAATATATACCATAGTTTTTCTCGATTGCGCCTATCGAATACGACACGCTTTCTCGCGTCTAAAATGGCAGCTTTCTAAACGGATAGATAAAGAACTGTACTAAAAACTTGTAATTCTGGAAAAATAATATATGTTTTTATATAAATTTTAAAAACTAAAATTTCAACAAAATTTTATAATAAAATATTATTTTTATCAAAATAGTTAAAATACAAAAAATATTTTCAAAGATTTCAACAAATATTTTTAATTTGTAGTATCTTCCTTTCGTTAGTAATATCGTATCACCAGCAGGCGCTTAAGTATTTCTAGAGCAGCCATAAAACCAGAAATTCGACCCAACGGACCCAGCAAAGTTTCTACATTCAATTGGTTATGACTTCTAACCTCAAATTAAACGCTTTTATTAATAAAAAACACGAAAACTTGCGGATAATTTTACAGCAAGGTAATTTTGGTCTAAACGTTTGCTTAACATAAATTAAGCCAAAAATCATTAATCATGCCAAAAATGGCGCGCAAAACAAATCTGACAAAACAAATTTTATTTATTTCAGGCTCAAAATACTAAAAATGAATTTGACCATAAACAGGAAGAATTACGAATATAATTCTATTTGATAATGGTGTGAACCGCTGATGAATTTCGATCGTTTAGCTGAAAGAATTTGTCGATTGAATTGCAGAGAATTAAGGTAACATATTTTGCATTGGCATTAAATGTTGAAAAATAAAATTAGCGATCCAATGGGGGGCTAAAAATGTCAACTAAATAATCATTCTATCACGCACGAATGATAGAAAGTTTTAGTAGACAAATATGTGCCTATTCGTGTTATTCTTTATATTCTTTATAATAACGCTTTTATATGATTTATTTTTATTCAAATCACTCTATATTCAGTTGGATTTACATTTTTCGAAAAAATCACAACATTAAGAGTAACTAATTTAGGAGTGGTAAAACGTATGTTGCAAAAATTGTCAGATTAAAAATAAAATCTGCGTGATCAACTGGTAAAGAGATTAACGTCAATCGTCCAGTGTCGTTCAATGTCTTTAAACCAAAAGTATCGTTAACATAAACCTAAAAATTATAAATAAAAAAAGTTGGATTGAGGAAAAGATTCGCAAAAACAATTTCCAGGTATTTTACTTGTTGCTGCGAAATCGGAATTATATTCAAATTCGAATCGTAGTAGTCAAATCGGCTGTAAATATTTGAAATAATCAAAAATGCAAAAGTTTAAATTTCATGTCTTACGCCGATTGCCAAGGATGAAGAATATTATCTTTTTCGGCAGCAAAAAAATATGTCGAGTTTAATTTTAAAAAGTTGGTTTTGTAAACTGAAATAATTTTTAAAAATGTAAATTAATTACCCACAAGAAATTAATTAACCAATCGCACGCACAGTTGAAGTTATCGTGCGGTATAAGATTATCTATATACGGCAGAAATTTATTTTGTTGCAAAAATCTGGTTTCGTTAGTTGGATCTAAAGAGATAAATACGAGTGATTTTAGTCGAATTTAAATGTGTGTTTTTACCATTACCGTGCCAATATGCAGCCACCGATGACGAATTTTGCGATAGCGGAGTATAGAATACACTATTAAAAAATTATTAATTTCAGTTAATAAATTTCTTTGTCTTATTTCTAATTCGGGAAATAAATTTTTAAATTCAGTAATAAAAAATTAATACTCAGTTAATATGGGGAGGACTACATTTTCAGGAAGAAGATTTAGTATCCAGATCGGTAAGGGTAGAGGAATATTGGCATATTGAAAAATCGCCTCTAAATAATTAAGAACTGAAATTGATAAAAATTAGCAAAAATAGATTTAATAAAGATAATGCAAATTTTTATTACCGTTGTAGAATCCTAAAGCTGGGCTAGAGAGACTAATAAAGTTTTTAACTGTGTGGTTTGGAGTGGACATGATAACAGCTCGGCCGATTAATGTTCCTAAAAAAATAAAATAAAATTTATTTTTATTAAACAAAAGTTTAAACAGTTTTTTTATGCCTTGCGAGACCGCTATGACGTTAACGCCATTAGGATATTTAGTGAAATATGGTTGCATCGCATTGCGGTACCATTCGACTTGACCCCACATCGAGGTCCAGCTAAAGGCAAATGATCCAGGTTGAATGTAGACGCATTCAGTGCCTGGATGTTCTGTTTCGATTAAGTCGCATACTTGTGTGTAGATTGGATAAGGAGTATCAAAAAGGCCAGGCAGTAAAAGAACTGGGAAATACGAGTTTACGCTGTTCACGAGGAAAAACGTTAAACAAACGAAGAATAAGCTTTTGCTATTCATCTCAAACAGATAACTTGATATTGGTGAATTGTTGATGCTGCAATAGTAGTGAACTAAAATCAGTTTGGACTGAATCTATGCGATTCAGATTTTAGAAATATATACTAATTGTAAACAGGTGCACAATATGACGTGATGAAACGACAATAGAATTTCATAATCCAGGTGTTGATTATTTTTTTAAAAAAGGAAAAGTAAATTCGTATAGACGAAGGTTGAATTTTTCAAATAATTTAATGCGAAGTTTGCATTAAATCAGACATTGAAAATCATCTTTTAATATCATTCAATTTCTAATTTTTTAATTACTGAAACAAAATTCCAAGTTTGACGAATTTAAATTTAATCTTTTTTTTGTTATTATCATAACTGAATACTTTTCTATAAATGTTAATGAAGCTTTAACTTTTAATAAGCACATTTTAGGGCCGTTTTAAGTGGGAGGGGAGGGACCTCCAACCTCAAAATGTAGTTTTTTAAATATTTTATTATACTAATAAATTTTGTAATAAAAAATTTAAAACAGCCATTTAATAATTTTCTTTGACATGACAAATAATCTTGAAGAAGTAGAATTGAATATAAAACTTGGGCCCATTTAAACAAAAGTTTAAACAACTCTTTTATGCTTTGCGACTGGACTACGACGTTAATGCCATCAGGATATTTAGTGAAATATGGTTGTCTAGCTCAAGGCAAATGATCCAGGTTGAATGTAGACGCATTTAGTGCCTGGATGTTCTTTTTCGATTAACTCGTATATTTGTGTGTAGAATGGATAAAAAGTATCAAAAATGCCAGACAGTAAAATAACTGGGAGGTACGTGTTTACGCTGTTTACGAGGAAAAACGTACAGACGAAGAATAAATTTTTACTATTTATCTCAGATAACTTGATATTTGTTTATTGTTGATGCTGCAATAGTAGTGAACTATAATCACCTTGAACTAAATAATTACGATTCAGATTTTAAAAATATATTACTAACTGTGAACAAGTGCACAATATGACGAGATGAAACGACAATAGAGTTACATAATCCATGTGTTGTTTACTTAATTTTAAAAAGTAAAAATAAATTCGTATAGACGAAGGTTGGATTTTTCAAATAATTTAATGCGAAGCTTGCATTAAATAAGACATTAAAAATCATCTTTAAGATCATGCAATTCCTAATTTTTTAATTACTAAAACAAAATTCCAAGTTTGACTAATTTAAATTTAATCTTTTTTTTGTTATTATCGTAACTGCAAACTTTTCTATAAATGTTAATGAAGGTTTAACTTTTAATAAGCAAATAATAATGGGTCTTCTGAAACCTTTAGCCGGCCTGCTGGCCTGCTTTAAACGATAAAGCGACTTGTCCAACCTCAACACCGTGTTTCTTGAATCCTGTGAACCTCCGTACGCTAATGGCAACTCCATATTGTTACGGTTGTTTTCGGTCACCGTAGGCCGTACGGGGTCTTAGAGGGATCGTAGCTTTTGATTCTTATATTTTAATAAAACATTAATTAAGTAACTTCAAAACTGGTCTTTTCAGTTTAACATTCATAACACATTTATTAACGAATTCCAAATCATCGCCATAATTCTTATTCAATACAAACATAAGTAATTTTACATTAATTAAACATTCCAATTAAGATGGCCAGCCTGGGTTATTATTAACATCATCATTATTTCAATTATTTCGTAACAAAATAGCAATTGTAATTATTACTAAATCCCATTTTTATTCAATAGCAGCAGCTAAGCATAATTTGGTAACTGGAGAACCATGAAGGAGCCAACCTTAAATAGGTAGCCTCAACATGGTTAAATCTTTGGTTCATTAGTTAGTAACACTTACATTGATTATTAATTATTTCAAAAAGTACACTGTAACACACAATTATCCGAAATACAAGCATTGATTGGAATTCGCTCGCGATCGCCTGATAGGAGCATTTTATGGCCATTATCCGGGGTCAACCACTTATCCGAGGGGGCTCACTGCGTTTGCGCCATCTATTGGCAACTTTACGCGGCTCATTTATTGCCACGTAACAATATATATCTCCTTGTCTATATCCCCGTATAGATACCCGCACTTCACGTCCCATTGCTCATGTTGCCATCCTCTAATTGTAACCAAAGCACGAAAAATAATTTTACCAAGTCGAATTAGTTCACATCCAAGTTAAATTAGTTTGTTATTAACGTTAGAGCCAAGTTGAAATCAGTACAATGTAATCGATAAATATTTAGATCCCGATGACATCATTTTTTGTATTTTTATATAATGCAATAAAATTGATTATGGTTTTTCTTCCTACGTGCAATACATTATTTATTCTATTTTTCATTTTATTCTTAAATTTGAATTAATTGAAAATTAATATTAAAAATGAATTTCTTAGATCCAATAGAGAGTAAGAAATTTTTTGCAAACAAACTAAATTCTTTTATATGATATATCTTTATTTAAGTAACCCTAGATTAGTTGGATTTACATTTTTTGAAAAAATTACAACAAGCGTAACTAATTTAGGAGTGGTACAACGTATGTTGCCATAACGGTCAGATTCAATACAAAATCTATGTGAGTAACTGGTAAAGATTTTAACGTCAACCGTCCAGTGTCGTTCAATGTCTTTAAACCAAAAGTGTCGTTAACATAAACCTAAAAATTATAAACAAAAAAAAGTTAGATTGAGGAAAAGATTCGCAAAAACAATTTCCAGGTATTTTACTTGTTGCTGGGAAATCGGAATTATATTCAAATTCGGATCGTAATACTCAAATCGGCTGTAAATATTTGAAATAATCAAAAATGCAAAAGTTTAGATTTAATGTCTTACGCCGATTGCCAAGGATAAACAATATCATCTTTTTCGGCAGCAAAAAAATATGTCGAGTTTAATTTTAAAAAGTTGGTTTTGTAAACTGAAATAATTTAAAAAATATAAATTAATTACCCACAAGAAATTAATTAACTAATCGCACGCACAGTTAAAGTTATCGTGCGGTATAAGATTATTTATATACGGCAGAAATTTATTTTGTTGCAAAAATCTGGTTTCGTTAGTTGGATCTAAAGAGATAAATGCGAGTGAGTTTGATCGAATTTAAATGTCCGTTTTTAACATTACCGTGCCAATATGCAGCCCACGAAAACGAATTTTGCAGTAGCTCAGTATAGAATACACTATTAAAAAATTATTATTAATTTCAGTTAATAGAATTTCTCTGTCATATTTCTAATTCGGGAAATAAATTTTTAAATTAAGTAATAAAAAATTAATACTCAGTTAATATGGAGAGGACTACATCTTCAGGAAGAAGATTTAGTATCCAGATCGGTAAGGGTAGAGAAATACTGGTATATTGAACAATCGCATCTAATAAACTAATAGTATTCAGAAATGGATTACCGACGGGAACTGAAATTGACGAAAATTAGCAAAAATAGATTTAATAAAGATAATGCAAATTTTTATTACCGCCGTATAATCCTAAAGCTGGACTAGCGAGGTTAAAAAAATTCTTAACGGTGTGGTTTGGTGTGGACATGATAACAGCTCGGCCAATTAATGTTCCTAAAAAAATAAAATAAAATTTATTTTTATTAAACAAAGGTTTTAAACAACTCTTTTATGCCTTGCGAGTGCGCTACGACATTAACACCATTAGGATATTTAGTGAAATATGGTTGCATCGCATTGCGATACCAATCGACTTGGTCCCACATCTTGGTCCAGCCTAAAGCAAATGTTCCAGGTTGAATGTGGACGCATTCAGTGCCTGGATGTTCCTTTACGATATAATCGCATATTAGTTTATATTGTAAAAGAAAAGGATCTACAATGCCGGGCAGTAAAAGAACTGGGAGATACGAGTTTACGCTGTTCACGAGGAAAAACGTTAAACAAACGAAGAATAAGCTTTTGCTATTCATCTCAAACAGATAACTTGATATTTGTGAATTGTTGATGCTGCAATAGTAGTGAACTAAAATCAGTTTGGACTGAATCTATGCGATTCAAACTTTTTAAATATTTTACTGAATGAACACGTGCATAATATGACGAAATAAAATGGTAATAAAATCCCACGATCCAGATGTTGTTTACTTCTTTTTAAAAAAGTTATGATGAATTTGTAAAGAGTAAGGATGGAGTTTTCAAATAATTTCTAAACAAATACGTATATAATAATAACGATGACTTAAGAGGAAGTCAGGGATGCTGAATTGATATCTTATATTAATTGACATATTAAAAATCGCCTTTAAAAACATCAAATTTCTAACTTTTTAATTAACAGAATTTGAGTAAAATTATTTAATTAA
>JAQFZU010000763.1:0-19381 GCA_034696185.1 Henia vesuviana | reverse complement strand
TAATATTAGCAATCACTAATGGATCAGCAGTACAAGAAACAACAAGACGATTGCATATGTGATGAAAATGCATTACCGAACAATAATAATAAAATCGAAAGTGATCGAAGACCAATAATCAATTGCGTTATTGACGCATTGATGTTTAACGGAACGACAGTCGATGCAAAACGACGTCAACATTTTGCTGATAAATACCCAGAGACTATGAACGGAGGGAAAGATTATTCTAATAGGATATTCACACTAACCGAAAGTCGTGCTTTATTTCCTAACGTTCCACATTCATGGCTCTGCGAGGGACGATTGTTGTGGCTTCACAATCCACATCATAGCGAAAATGTGCCTTTGTTTCAGGAAATTTGGAAGAGAGGACAAGTATAATTGTTTTTGACAAAAATTCATCCAATGTTTCTAACATGTTTTTGCTACATTTTTAGCCAGTATTAGTTTCCAATGTGCACGACCACCTTGATATCAGTCTGTGGCATCCGAGTTCATTTTCAAGAGACTTTGGAGAATTGAAAAACGATTTGATTGATACTGTGTCTGGTGCTATGTTATACGATGAGCCCATGAAAAATTTCTGGGATGGATTTGAAGATCCCGACAGTAAAAGTCCATTCAATTTAAATAATGTAAAATCTACTTTTATTTATTTTTTACTTTAGAGCGTTTAAAAGATGAGAATGAGCGGCCAAGACTGTTGAAACTTAAGGATTGGCCGCCCGGAGATGATTTCAGTGTGATTCTTCCATCCCGATTTACAGATCTTATGAAAGCTTTGCCATTGCCTGATTACACTCATCGAGATGGAAAATTAAATCTCACTGCTCGTTTACCAGGCTACTTCGTCCCTCCAGATTTAGGGCCGAAAATGTACATAGCTTATGGCTCTACTCAATACCCTAGTCAAGGAACGACTAACCTACATCTAGATATGAGCGATGCAGTTAATGTTATGGTTTATGTCGGAATGCGTAAGGATGAAACCCAAAAGGCTCACATCGAAGGTATTATTTAATATGAAAATAATTTAAGTCCAGTTTAGAATTCTTAATGTCTTTTAGAAGCGTTTCACGCAGTATGTGAAGCGGGCTGCGACATCTTGGCCCGAAAACGAGTGCGACAGAAGGGCGTTCAACTGGGAGCCATTTGGCATATTTTTAAGGCAAAAGATGCACCGAAAATCCGAACTTTACTAAATACATTAGCGCGAGAAAAAGGCGAAATATTAGACGAGAAAAGTGATCCCATACACGACCAAAGGTGGTATTTGGATTCAGCTTTACGCCAACGTTTATACACCGAATATGCTGTCGATGGATGTGCAATTGCTCAGTGCGAAGGAGATGCAGTTTTTATTCCTGCTGGAGCCCCGCATCAGGTCCGGAATTTACACAGCTGTATTAAGGTAGCTGAAGACTTTGTAACGCCCGAAAATATCGGTCATTGTATAAAGCTCACGCAAGAATTTCGACATTTATCCAAAAGTCATACAAACCACGAGGATAAATTGCAGATCAAAAATATTGCTTATCATTCTATTAAGGATGCGCTTTCCGTTGTCATGGCAACGAAGAAGTAATGGAAACCAATGATTTATATTTTGTTTTTATATATAAAATATTTTGTACTGGAAGTATTATCTTTAAATCAAAATAATTTTGTTAGTTTAATTTCTGATTAAGTAGTGTGACTAAAACTACATAAAAATGCATTATTTCTTAGTGCCTTTAATAAATGATTTTGCTTCTTGCATTAAATCGGTGAATTCGTCATCATCGGATTCGGAATCGGAGGCTGAATATTCCGGGTCATCGTCATCGGAGGCGATGAAACTGTCGATTGAATCATCGTCTTCATCACCTAACATTTTTGTTGTTTCTAAGAAAATATAAATAATATTTGTTTCTTAAATTATTAAAAATTTAATTTTAATTACGTCGAGCCATCTTAGCAGCAGTTCTCTTTTGTTTCACGTGCTTGAAATCTTTTAAATGTTGCGGATTTTTTCTATAACAATCTAATCCGTACTCGCATTCTGGTCTGTCGTCGTCTTCGTCATCACTGCCATTGTTGTTTTCATTTGAATCGTCGTGTGAGAACTCTTCGAAATGTTTAGGATTTTTTCTGTAGCATTGACTTCCATAAGGGCAATGTTTAATTTGCGAATTTGTGTTTTGTGAGTTTTCGTTTGTTGATTGTGTTTCGTTTTCGCTGTTTTCTTCATCAATTTTAGATTGTGTTTCGTTTTCGGTGTTTTCTTCATCAATTTTAGATTTTGTTTCGTTTTCGGTGTTTTCTTCATCAATTTTAGATTTTGTTTCTTTTTGACTATTTTCATCATTTTCTGAATTCTGGCTTTTCTTTTGTCGCTTGTTTACTTTTTTTTCATTGCTATTTCTCATTGATGTAGAACTCTGACTAGTTGATTGACTTTTACTTGAATTAACTCGTTTTTTAGTACGTGGAGATGACTGGGAATGGCTCGCAACTTCTTCATTACTCAGTTTATTCAGCCAACTCGGTAATTTTCTTTTTCGATTGTTCTTATTGCTTGTTGACCCATTTAAAATTTGATTTCTTTCGTCACTACGCAAATAATTATTATGCCATTACAGTTTGTTCGTTCTATTGAAAGATTGTGTACGTTTTAACTGATCACTCACTTGGTTTTATCATCAGAATTGATTTTTATTATGACTTTGTAAGTCCACGATGTCGGCAATAACGATATTCTATCACCATTTTTTAAAATTCTCAATTCGCCTTTTTTTAAATGTAAAAAATCGGATTTATCAGTTTGGTAGAAGCATGGATTTGAGTGAATCTAAAATTATTAAAAAAAGAAACTTAGCAATGATTATCATAACTGAAATTTGTTGTAATTCAAATTTTAAAAAGTTTTGTTTACTTACGGATGTTATGGTAACCTCTTGATTTTCATCGGACACCTCGAGGACCGCATGATTTCGAGAAATTTTCGTTTCATCACACTACAAATGATAATTTCTGTTTATAAAATACCCATTATTTAATAAAATTTGTATTTTCCTACTTTAAGTGTAGCGCCTCGTCCTAGGACGTGTTTACCATGCGTAAAATGTATCAACTCTTGCTTTTCATCTACTCTAATTAATTCAACTCGCACACTCATTGCGTATTAATATTTATATTTATTTTAACATAGAAAAATAGAAAACATGTAAGTCTCGACTCACGCTTTAACGCATGACTTTTTACAAAACGCACGAACTGTAGTCAACTATGGCGACAATCACAGATAAAACCGCGTAAAAGTGCGTTTGATTGATTTTGATGCCATTGTATTTATTGCTCATCCCGCCCTCTTGTGACAGCTGCGAAATCCAGTTTTTCGCCAAGGACCCGCTCTGACTGACTAATACTACAGTATACCGATTCATTTTGGGCTTGTCTCTTTACATCACGATCATGATCGTTAAATCAAAGTCTGGATTTCATCCCAGTTTACAATTGTGACTGAACTGGTACATTTTTTTCCGTTATCATTTCCTTTTTGCATCTGTTTCAATCAGGATCGGTTCTTTAACATTACGTCATTAAGTGAGATGTTGATGTTAGGTTCGTCGGATCTCAATCAGCAGAATATGGCGTAGAAATATAGAATAAGCAAATTTTCCATCATCTCATAGTGAAAATAAGATCAGAAATGTCGGATAAAGTTAAGGTTGCAGTAAGGGTGCGACCCTTTAACCGGAGAGGTAAGGAATTAAACGAAAATGATATTAGGCCAAATCGATTTTTCTGTGCTGCGCTTTTATTTATTTATTTTCTCTTTATTTTTGACTAGAAATTGAACTCGGCACGAAATGTGTAGTGGAAATGGCAAAACAACAAACATTTTTGTATCATCCGAATACGGAAAAAGGAGAAAGGTATTAATCATTGAATTTAATGACCCATATTAAATCAGTGTAGTTTAAAAAAATATGCAAATTAAAAAAATTAAAAGTTAGTAATTTAAATTCCAGAAGTAGTTGCGAAAAAAATATAAGTATTTCACGATTTATGGTACAAAATAAATTAGAAATTTATTATTAATTGGGTTAGTAATTATTTCATGTAATGTCACACCTACTAAATGCAGACGTAAGTGTGATTACAAAGAAAAACAGGGAGTAAAAATGATAAGAAGTGAAACTTGGAATTGTTGGTAGATAAGATATTAATAATTGATAAATCTCGAGGTTAAAATTCTGGAACTTTTTTTTATATTTATAAAAAAATTAATAAAAAAACAACAAGAAAATAAATAGTTTAATATTTGTGATTGTCTATACTAAAACATTAATACTTTTATTTATATTTTATGACTTTTAGCCACAAGCAACCCAAGGTAATTACACTAATTTACATTAATATTTAGAGCGATTCAATTAATTATTAAAATTAACTCTTTTAATTAGAATTTTGCATTTGATCATTGTTTTTGGTCGGTATCCGAGGGCCATTCATCGTTTGCAGGTAAAAAAAAAATTATAGCTTTAAATAAACTACTTGAAATTTCAAAATATTCTTTATTGCTGTACACTTGAATCGTTAAATTTATAGGACAAGATAAGATTTACGAAAATGTGGGCACTGATATTTTGGATAATGCTTTTGCTGGATATAATTCGTGTATTTTTGCTTACGGCCAAACAGGTTAAGAGGTTGCGTAAATTATTTATTGTAATTATATTAATTAAATGGATTTACAGGATCAGGGAAGTCATACACTATGTTGGGGTCTCATGAGAATAAGGGAATAATCCCCAGATTATGCGATGCGTTATTCGAAAGAATGTTTAAAAACGACGACAAATGTTTATCGTACAAAGTTGAGGTTTCATATATGGAAATTTATAATGAAAAAGTTTACGATTTGTTGGATCCCAAAGGGTAAAATGCATAAACTCAACTAATTTAATTTTTTGTAAATTTTTTGTTATTTACTTTTTGTTTTTAGAACCAAACAAACTCTTCGAGTTCGAGAACATAATATTTTGGGTCCATATGTAGATGGCTTATCTGTATTAGCCATATCCTCATATCAGGACATCGATAATGTAATGCAAGAAGGAAACAAATCGAGAACTGTGGCGGCAACTAACATGAATAGCGAAAGCAGTCGTTCGCACGCTGTGTTTAATATAATTTTAACACAGACATTGATAGATCCAGCTAGCGGAGTACGTTTATATTTTGCTATTTTTTTTTAAATGTGTTATATTAAATATTTAAAATTTAGGTTTCCGGAGAAAAAGTTGCAAAATTGAGCTTAGTAGATTTGGCTGGAAGTGAACGGGCAGTGAAAACAGGAGCAGTTGGAGAGAGACTTAAAGAAGGAAGCAATATTAACAAGTAATTTCATTTAATTTTGTTTTAATTTTAAATTATTAACTATTTTTAATTTTATTTTTGTAGATCGCTCACAACATTAGGGCTTGTCATTTCAAAACTAGCGGATCATTCGTGCGGTAAATCCAAAGATAAATTTGTTCCATACCGCGACTCAGTGCTCACGTGGTTACTCAAAGTAAGATTTGATATGTCAATTGTATTTTAGTTAATTTTTACATTCTTTAGGACAATCTTGGTGGCAATAGTAGAACAGTAATGGTAGCTACAATCAGTCCAGCAAGTGACAACTACGAAGAAACCTTGTCGACTCTTAGATATGCCGACAGGGCTAAAAGAATCATCAATCACGCAGTAATCAACGAAGATCCGAATGCTCGAATTATAAGAGAACTTCGCACTGAATTAGAAATGCTCAAAGAACAACTTAAATGCGCTACAGTGAGTAACCATCGCTTGAATTACGAACAATTGTAAATAAACATTTTTTTACAATTTAGAAAGAAGAAGATATACACGAAAAATTGTTCGAATCTGAAAAATTAATGAAAGAACTATCACAAACATGGGAAGAGAAACTGCACAGAACTGAGCTTATACATCAAGAAAGGCAACAAACACTTGAAAAGATGGGAATTTCAGTTCAGGCATCTGGAATCAGAGTGGAGCAAAATAAATATTATTTAGTTAATTTAAATGCTGACCCTTCGCTCAACGAACTTTTAGTTTATTACTTAAAAGTAAGAAAATATATTTAAATGTTTTTATTGAATATTTAAATGATTATAATTTTTATTTCTAAGGATAAAACATTAGTGGGTCGGCCCGATGCTCCCGTAGAAAATGATATTCAATTGTCGGGGTTAGGTATCATGCCCGAGCACTGTGTCATTATCGTCGAGGGGCATGATTTGTATATAGAACCTCGCGAAGGTGCTCGGACATGCGTTAATGGATCTGTTGTCAAAATTAAAACATTACTTCGCCACGGGGATCGAGTTTTATGGGGGAATAATCATTTCTTCCGGGTTAATTGCCCGAAATTATCAGGTAAGAACTTGTATTTGAATTCTGATTGGTCATTAATAGTAATAATTTTGTAATTTAGTTGCTAACGATGTCCAAAACGATGTGGGTGATGCTCCCAGCAGACCAATCGATTACGAATTTGCTAGAGAAGAACTGATGATGAAGGAATTAAGTAACGATCCAATTCAAGCGGCAATGAAAGCATTGGAAAGGCAGCACGAAGAAGATAAACAAGGTGCTTTAGAAAAACAAAGGCAAATGTACGAAAAACAATTACAAATGTTGAGAAACCAAATGTCACCGAGCACACCGTACGCTCCTTATGTTGGTTTTGACCCACTTGGTCTTGGAAAACTCACACCGTCCACCCCAACTGTTCAGTTGCGAGTGGAGCAGTGGGCTCAAGAAAGGTATCGTTAAATAGTTTAAGCTTAATTAATCACCTTTTTAATTTTTAATTGCATGATTCACATAACTTGTTTGAGGTTCTTTGTATTTTATTTCTTATTATTGCATTTTGCAGAGTTCTTTTACTTCGAAAACAATGCATGGCTTCTTTTCCTTATGTTTTGTAAGTTTTATAATTAATTTTAATTTTTAATTTAAAGGTGCTTGCATTACTTTTATTTACACTTTCACTAATATGATTTATAAGAACTAAATAAGGCTTTATGTTGGTTTAAATAAATTGGTGATTTTACAGGGATGAGTTATTCAAGAAAAGTTTGGCAAAACTTCGGGAGGACATTGTAAAAGCGAATGCTTTGGTTCGCGAAGCAAATTGTTTGGCCATAGAGATGGGAAAGCAAACAGAGTTCGGTGTGACGTTACAAATTCCAGCAGCTAATTTAACTCCAAACAGAAAGGTAATTTGTTAAAATAAAGTTTAAAAAACATATTTTATAAAAATTTGTTTAAATTTAAATAGCGAAGTGCATTTGTGAGTGAGCCAGCAATATTAGTGAAAAGGAAGAAGAAACCCAGCCATGTGTGGTCAATGGAGAAACTGGAGAATAAGTTAATTGACATGAGAGACATGTATAATGAGTGTAAAGAGAAAGGAACTATGAAAGAAGTACAATCCAAGGTCAACGATCCTTTTTACGAGTCTCAGGAAAATCATAATTTGATTGGTGTGGCAAACGTGTATTTGACTATATTATTTCACGACGTTATTCTAAGTTATCATGTTCCGATAATAAGCCAGCAAGGAGAAGTATTAAAATAATTTTTGTTTATTTTTTAAATTTTGGTAACAATGTATAACATTAGGTGGCTGGACGATTACACGTAGAACTTAGTCGGATTGCGGAGTACTTTCCTGATCGTAGTATCAATTACGATGACGAAAGTGCGCTCTCGGTTGGAGCACAAATTACGTGCAGGGTAAAATTAATTGTTTAAGTTAGTTGATTTATTTTTGAGAATTTTCTTAATTTACAGATTTCTATCAAACAAGCTATCGGTCTGCCACCATCATTATCAAATTTTGTGTTTTGTCAGTACAATTTCTGGGGTCATTCCGATGTTACCGTAGTTCCACCTAAAATCGATCCGGATCATTCAGATACTCCTACTGAAAGAGATAGTCTTTCTTTCAAATTTGATCACACCAAAGAATTTACAATCAGTGTCACTGAAGAATTTGTTGAGCACTGTTCTGACGGTGCATTATCTATTGAAGTGTGGGGTCACCAAAGCGCTGGATTTGGATCGACGCGATCTGTGGTCGATTTAGATAGTCAGTTGCTTAGATCGCATTCGCTGGCAGACAGGTTAATTCAAACGAGCAGAATTATTGTTTTTAATTTTAATATTTTTTGTTTATTAGATGGAGCGAATTGACGAGGAAAATTGAAGTATTGGTTGAAATTCACGAACTGAATGAGCAAGGCGAATACGCTCCGGTGGAAGTTATTTTTAAACCAGAATATTTAACTGGTGGTGTATACCAATTACGACAGGTAAAACTATAAAATGTTTATTTTGTTGATATTAATTCAATTTAAATTTAAATAGGGTCAACAACGACGAATCATTGTAAAAGTGAAACCAGTACAAAACTCAGGCACACTGCCCCTTATATGCGAAGCAATTACAAATATCGCTGTTGGAGGAGTAGTTGCTCGAAATAAATTACAAAAAGGATTGGATTCCTATCAAGAAGAAGATTTGGCATCACTCAGAGAAAAATGGTCGGATGCTCTTATAAGACGAAGGGAACATCTCGATGAACAGATTCAGAAAATTATCAACAAGAAAGGTTTAAATAGTAAATTTTAAATTTTTTATTAGTATTGAAACAACATATTGATTATCTTACAGAGAAAAACGATCACGATATAGACAGGGAACAGAATTTGATCGATCAATGGGTCAGTCTCACGGAAGAACGAAATGCAGTTCTTTTTCCCGCCCCTCAAAGTGGAATTCCGGGAGAACCTGCCGAAGGGTATCTATAAATAGTTTCAAGTGTTTTGAAAATTTTGTAATGTTCGATTATTTTTTAGCGAGGCAATACCAGGAATGGAAAAACACATGCCTGTTTTGTTTTTAGATTTAAGTGGTACCAGTTTTTGCTTAATTCGATTTAAAAGTTAGTGATAATAACATTTTTTTTGTGTTTAGCTGATGACATGAGTTTGATAAACAACAGCGACGGCATTCGAGTTGCAGGCGCTAATTCCATTTTACCAAAAGAACACGGAACCAAGTTATACAATTTACCAATTGTAAAATACTGTGAAAAAGATGTAAAAATAATCTATTTCTGAATTATTTCTTAATTTCTTAATTATTATTTTATTTAAAAGGTTTTTGCATGGGCAGCGTGGGATTCATCGATTCACGATTCGATACACTTAAACCGCGCAACGTCGGCTGACGAGCGAATTTATTTGATATTAAAGGCAACGGTCCGATTAAGTCATCCAGCTACGATGGAGCTGGTTCTCCGCAAACGCCTCGGCATCAATGTTTACAAGCGTCAAACATTGACGGACCGCATCAAGAAACGTATTGTTCGTCAAGAAGCAATATTGTCTACAGGGATAATTTATGAAATAGTTTCTAGCATTCCTAAAGTAAACAAAAATAATTTTCTATTATGTCTTAAAACAGTAAAAAGAAAAATTTATATTAAAGGCTTCGGAGGAATTGGAGGATCGAGAGTATTTAGCTCAGTTGGCTGCCTCTGGCGAAGATTCTAATGCATCTGATGGCGAAAGTTACATAGAAAAGTACACGCGGGGCGTGTCGGCTGTCGAAAGCATTTTGACATTGGATAAGTTAAGACAGGAGGTTGCTGTGAAAGAATTACTTGCAGCTCAAGGACGGTCTCTTCGTAAGACAGCCAGTGTACCAAACATTTCCAATGTAATTAAGTTTAAATTGAAGATCAATGGATTTGAATTAATTACATTATTTCCATATTTAGTTACTACGCATGGAAAGTCCGTCTGGGCGCCTGGAAGAACAATTTCGTGCCGAAAGTATTGGAGATATCAGCTCGTCAAATATTGATCAACAGTCTAGACAACGGTCTAATAGTCTGACTAAAGAAAATAAACCGAGTCCTCCATTTATCGGTGAGTCGTGTTTTTAACGAGATTTACGTGAGTATAGGATTTAACGCATTTACTTCACAGCTCGTCCCACTTTTTTGAACTTGGCTCTCAATTTGAACTTACGACCACAAACAAATATTAAGTGTACGTTGTGTCACTTAATAGTTTTTTTTAATAAGCTTGTTTTTATTGGTTAATTTTTATAATTTTGCAGCACGTTTATGATGTAATCATTTATGTATTGGCTTTGTTTGTTGGTTCATTTATTTATTTATTGTTTTGGCGGATTTTTTTAAATTTTATTTATTGCACTTAATTAGTTTCAATTAGAAATATTGTGCAAATTTATAATTTTTTTTATTTATTTCAGCGCAACCTGCTCAACCAATCAAAGCAGTAAAACCAATGCGGACATTATTAGAAGAGCAATATCAAAGGGAAGTTAAACCCTTGCTTGAAATCAGTTCTGAGGTAATTTCCTCTATAGATAAAGTAATTAAAAAAATTAAATTTTAATTTTCTATCTATTTTAAGGCAATGGATGAAGAAATTGACGACGACGAATCGTTGGACTTGAAACAAAAAGTTGTTTCACCTCTTCAAATTGCCGAAACCGAGGAAGAATTTTGCGAATACGAATCATTCAAAGCAGTTAGTTTTTATTTTCATTCGTAATTTGCAAGTAATAAATATTTATTTTATTTTTTTCAAGACAAATGATCAAAATGGAAATAACACGACCGAAACTGCTGCTGAAATAAACCAAATTGAAACAAAAATGACACCGAGCATGGTATCGAGCGGGTACAGTTCACAGGCAGTTTCTTCAAACACATTATCATCTGACGATTCGCTGAGTTTGCGCAGTATCAGCGTTGATGAAATTCAGGAGATTGACAAACTGCAAATTCCGCAAACGGTTGAAGAAAAAAATAAATATGTCGACGAAGAAATGACATTCCCAGAAAATAATTCCGAGAATTCATCAACAGAAAACGAGAACGATCAAAGTTTGACCGAACTTTCAGGTGATAAAAACGAAACAAACAAAGAAAACGAATCTACGGACGATTCAATTCCGCCAAAACAAATCGGGGAAGAAAAAATATTCGTTCAAAATGATATATATGTGATAGCACACGAAGGATTAAACAATTCAGAGAAAAAAGAAAACGAATTAAACGAGCAAACAGAATCACAAACTTCTTCCATTGTACTCCGAGAAAAGAAAGAGAAAAGAGATTTTTCTGCTCACAGGGCTTCGTTTCCTTTAGCTGTTGATTGGGAAGCGAGTAAATTGGAAAAAGACGTTCAAAATTCCGATGATTCGAATGATAGTTCTGCGGAGAGAAGTTCGTCTGTTCCTTGTGGCTTGGGTAAGTAAAAATATAAAATATTTAAATATATTTTTATTTTTATTTAAATCGTGAATCCGTCATATTCAGATGAAGGGTCAAACAGTTTTGGCAGCGAAGCAGATTTACGTCGGTTGATTGAATCACCACTTCCAAATTGGATGCAAATTGGAGAAAGTATTTTAGTTCGACCATATAATTACAGCGGCATTATTTCTTTCATTGGACCAACTGCGTTTGCCAACGGTGATTGGATCGGAGTTGAGCTCGATATGCCATCAGGTATTAATCAAAAGCAAATTCAAATATTTCACATAATCCGTGATAATTTCAGGCAAAAACGATGGGTCCGTTAAAAATGTTCGTTATTTTAATTGCCGACCTCGTCACGGTTTATTTGTGAGACCCGATAAACTGCTGTTGGATAAGCATGGCAGAGGCTTACGATTTCGTCAATCTGCTTCCTTTGACTTTGAAAACGACGATTCGTATGGAAAATTACGCAGGACTAAGAGCAAAGGTTAAATATTTGATTTCTTTTGTTTGAGTAACATTTTTTAAAAGAAATATTTTTTTAGGCGATGGATTGTCAAAATCATCAATTGATATTTCTTTGAATCATTTGCGGCGAAGTCGAAGCCGAGGCGATGGTTTGCAGGAGAAGAAAAATCATCTTTAATTACATAAAACAAGTGTAGATGAGTGAAATTAGACACTTGATGTTCATACTACTAGTTATTTAATTGTCGATATTTTATAGTTGTTGGGTCTGATTTGTGTTTATTTATACATTGTTTTTATTCTGTCCCATCAAAAGATGAATTTGTATATTTTGAAACTAAAATGGGTTGGTTTTTTTAATTATTTATAACAGAATTTTATTCGATTGTAGTTATATTTTAATTTTTCTTGATCTGCGATCAAATTTGTACATTGTTTTTGTTAAATTTAAATAATAATTAGTTCATTTTTTGTTTTCAAACATTTTTTCTTTTAAAGATATTGCACTGTTTTATGTTATATGTGCACTGATTAAATCAGATTGTATTTGAATAATATTTGAATAATAATAATAATAATAATAATCATGAACTCTAGTAGTTAATTGTTTATAGAAGTTTTACCGTTCAAGAGTGAGAATAAAATCTTTTAAAGTCTACAATTTCATAAATTTAATTAATTTTATTACAAAATTTTAAAAATATCAACTTTTATCATTGTTTATGATCATAGATTTGCTTTACTCTGAGCGAGTCCAGAGACATCGCTGCGCAAATTGTGAACTAAACATTTGCAAAATGGAGTCGGATGCAATCGATTCTTTGACGACGGCTGGACCGATATTCGTAATTTCGTACTTAGTTGAGAAGAAGAAGGCTATGTGACTTTATAAAATGAACAGTGATAAATTCGATTAATTATTCTATTAAGTGAACCGTTGTAAAGCGGCGTATCTGCTTTACAATGGAAACCAATAGACGATTAGCCCTTTAGTCACATGACTTTAACCAATAGATATTCAGTTTGTAGAGTTCATACAGGAGTTTCGTTCGACCAATGTGCAGCCTTGTTTCTATAGTATAATCGCGATTTTTGTTGTTGTTTGGCTGACTCGTCGTTGTCGGTGTTGAGTCAGGGCGCTTGCATGGGTTTCCAGTTGAGTTTTCAGACTTGTCATCGAGTCTCAGAAGAGAGTGCAGTTACGCTAGAAGTGGATTTTTATTTCTAAAACTACATCGAAAGGTTTAAAATGGTAAGAAAATGTTTTTACAAAGGTTTTTAAAAGATATTTTGTTCTGTGGCTTGGCACTTACCAAGCAATGCGTGAATGACAGTATGGTTTTGTATTCCAGTATTCAACAGAACTCGAAAATATCGTCGGCATTTGTATCAAGGTTACATTCGTTAAGTTTGCAAAGTAATGAGATTACGATTTGAAGGATAATTTTTACGTGGCGATGACTGCAAACGAGGCCATTTTGACCTGAAACATGCCTTGAAACATGGCAGATTTGGCCTACTTTATGTTAAATGCTACTTGCTAATACTATGTTCACTTTTGATCTGGAGATAATTCACTATTAACTAATTTGTTGAATTTGTTTTGTCGGTTCTTTGTTTGTCTTGCCATAAATTTTTTTTTAAATTTTCATTTTAACTTGCTTCCTAATCTAAATTGTTACATTTGTTTGCAAACCTTTAAAGATGTAACTTTGATAAGTGCGTGTATGAGATCTCAACTTGAATATTCTTACGAGAAGGATGTGTAATGCTAATTTGAAGTTGAGCAAAAATTTTTGACAAGTTGCCAACCAACATCATTTACACCGACGTATAAAAGTTGTAAATGATCAATTTTACGATGTAGTTCTTTTGAAATACATTTTTATTTACAAACGTTAATAGTAAAAACATTATTTTTGAAAACAATGTACGTAAGACAATTTAAAATGATTTTTAAACATTTGTTTCTATACATTTTAGGCTGGGGAAGAACCGCCGTATCTGGCAGTTGGAACTGATGTCAGTGCTAAATACAAAGGAGCATTTTGTGAAGCAAAAGTGAAGAAAGTGATGCGAAGTGTGAAATGCAAAGTTAGCAATATTATTCATATCTTCATTGAATTATAGTACTCATTTTGAACTTCTTAGGTAACCTTTAAAAATAATCTGGGAACTGTAACTGTACCTGATGATCAAATAAAAGGGACTTTAAGAGTGAATGCTCAAGTCGAAGTTCGTCATCCAGAAAAAAATCAATATTTTGAAGCGGTGATTAACAAATTGCATGATCAAAGTCGATACACTGTTGGTAAGATATAATTATCAAAATAAAATTACTTTAATTTTACTTATTTAATTTATTATATTTTCATCAGTGTTTGACGATGGAGACGAAACGACCCTTCGACGAACTTCCTTATGTCTCAAAAGTGGGCGCCATTTTGCTGAAAGCGAAGTAAATATATTTTATTATGATTTGAAATAAAATTTAATATTAATTATTTTCTAGACTCTGGACCAATTGCCACTCACACATCCAGAACATTTTGGAACACCGGTCATTGGTTCTAAAGGAAGAAAACGACGAAGTCTAAATCGGTGCGAATAATTTAAATACATTATTTTCTTACTGTTAATTTTAACTTTTTACTTAGAAATCGATTAAATCATTCGATTTATTACCCTTGCAGAGACGATGGAAGCAGTGATGAAGAAACTCCACCCAAGAAAAAAGAGGTTAAATTGCGCGAACCTGATCCAGATATAGGGAAAGTAGTTTGTGTCGACATGGGTGAAAAGCGAAAGTCGAAAGATAACTGGTTTCCAGCATTAGTCGTCTCTCCCAGCGCGCAGGAATCTGTCAAAATTGCACGGAAAGAAGAATATTTAGTGCGGTCTTTTAAAGACGGGAAATAGTGAGTTTCAGTTTTGCCATATTTTAGCTTATGTAACTCGAATTGAGGCGTATCTTGCTCTTAATAATCATTAGTTACATTAAGATTGTTTTTTTTTATTACAATCGCAATGTTATAAACATTTTTTAAATTACTTTTAAGCTATTGCATTTGTAAGAAGGAGGCGCGTGAATTTACACGGGAAATAGGTGCAAAAGTTGATAATAATACTTTAAAGACAGGTAAATTAAACTATTTAAGAGTTTTTTTCGTTCGAATATTAAGAGTTGTTTGATTATCTGTGGAAAATAGCTGTAGAAAAGGCGCAATCATATAGTGACAGAGATGAACTTCCTCCGCACTGGGATCGTGACGTTCTATTTAGGAAAGAAACCACTAGCGACGAAGGAGATAGTAACGACGATACTGAATCCGACGTAAATATTAAATGATTAATCAATAGTCGAAAAAACTAAAATTATTGATTTTTTTTTTGCAGACCTCTGATGACGAACCCAGCGAGGAAAAGGATCGATTCGTTGCGCAATTGTATAAATTCATGGATGACAAGGGAACTCCCATTAATAAGGCACCCACTGTGGGCAATCGTGATCTCAACCTCTACAAACTTTTTAAAGTCGTGCAGAAGTTAGGAGGTTACAATAGGGTAATAAATTGTCACTTTTGTTATTTCTTTGTCATAGTATTAAAAATATGATATTTTAAATTAGGTGACAAACCACATGCAGTGGAAAATAGTGTACACGAAAATGGGATTACCGAGTTACAATTCTTCGTCTTCCCATCAGATAAAACAGGCGTATAAAAAGTAAACTGTACTTTGTTTTTATTCATTTAATTTTAAACAATTTAAGCATTAAGTAAACTAGAAAAATTTATTAGAAACGTTTTGAGAAAAAATAATTATTTTATAGTTTATAAGCTACTATTTTAACATTTAAGACATTGTGAATAAGAAAAATGAGTTTATTAATTTAAATGAAATAGGTACCTGCATAGCTTCGAGGATTTTTATCGGAAATTGGGTAGCACAATGGGAACAAATACGCGAGCTGGTCGCATGAGGCATAGAACGGGTCGAATGTTAACGCGAGATCGCGATCGTGAATTTCGAACCAGTGGCAGCAGAAAGAAACAGGAATGTAAAACCGACAACAAAACGGAACCGAAAGGAAAGAAAGAGGATCATGAGGAAGATAAAACTAAGGACGAAGATCTTGAAAAGAAAAGTGACGATGAGGAAGAGAAAAAAGCCAAACCAAAAAAATTAAACAAAAAAATGGAAGCTGAGAAAGGACCAAAAATTAAGGTATGTCAATATTTACAAAGTTAAAAATTTATTTTTTGTATTTATTTTAATATCAACTTTTAAATTTTTAGGGGCGAAGGAAAATTAATCGTGATGACGAATCGGAAGAGAAAACTCAAGATTCGACAGATGAGTAAGTTGTCAATAAATGGCGTAAAAAGAATTTTAATAATTACCTACATCATTTTGCGTAGCGATGATACTTACAGCGACGTAGATATTAATGTTGGCGATAAAGTGCGCGTGAAATACGGACGCGGGCGCCATCAAAAAATCTACGAAGCCAAAGTATTGGAACTTGAAATTGAAAATGGCGAAAAGAGCTTTTACGTGCATTATACAGGGTGGAATATGAGGTTAGTTGCATGTAAAATATTTTTAACTTTGTCTCTTAATAATTTAATAATTTCAAAAATTAGATACGACGAATGGGTAAATCGACAGCGAATTGTTGAAAATTTGTCTCTCAAAGTTAGAAAAGGGCGCTCTGCAGGATCACCAAAAGTAATTTTTATTAAATTCAGCTAAAATATTAATTTTTCTAATTTTTGGACTTTTTTTTAACCAAATCAGACTCCATGTAATAAAGTTCCAGCTAAAAGAGGTCGTCCTCCAATTGGCGCGGGTAAAAATTCCACTTCAACTCCACGAAAACTAGGTTCTGGACAATCGCGCTCGAGAACAACACGGTCAGATAAAAACAGTCTCACCGATTCGCCATTTGTTAATGGTTTGGAGCCGCAAAGGAGAAGTCGTAACAAGTCTGGTCCTTCCACAACAGCTGAAGAAACGGGTTATTCCGAATCGGACGAAACCGATGAAGGTTTATCGCCAGAAATCAAAGAAGAAAAATCGGAGGGCATAAAGGAGGAGGATGATTGCGAGAAAGAAGAAGAACCGTCTCCCGAACAAGAATTCAGTCCAAACGATGATGCACGACATGATAAAAGCGATGGAGAGAATGAGAACGTCAAAAAAAAGAGAGGAAGAAAGAGAAGCAAGAAACGAACCGAAGAAATAGACGAAATCGAAGATGTTGAAGAGGAAGAGATGGGGGATGCGGAAAATGATAAAGATGAAATGACAAAGCCCGCTTTGGACGAAGAAGAAAGGGTTGAAGGCTGGTTAAGTGAGAAAGCTAATGCTATCGTGCCAAGTGAAGAATTTGTTCCAGTTAAAACAGAACCTGAAGAGAGTGAAAAAAGCGTCGAAGCCACTGAACCTATTAATGAAGAAGTTAAAAAGTTAGAATCGTGCAGCGAACAAGAGCTTCCAGACGAAGATGAACTCGTCGATGAATCGGAACAGGACATGAAAATGGATTTTGATGAAAGGACTTTGACGCAAATCGACGAAATTGTTAAAGAAGAATCGAAACCAATTGATGATGTGGAAATAGCAGCTACGCCTGATATTAAAATGGAGTTAGAATTGTCGAATGTGATCGAAGACGAAATCGAATCTGATACAATGGCTGCTGACGAGGCTTCTTTACAGAGAACGAAAGTGATCGATATCACAGAATTGAGTTGTGCCACCATAATTATGCCCAAAAGTCCAGAAAAGTCGAAGGACGACGATATCGAAGAGGAAGCAGTGAAGTTACTAAAATGTAATGAATCCACGGAAGAAGATTCGGACTACTTGACAGTTGCGGGACCGTCGATGGACATCGAAGAGGACGAATTAAAAGACGAATCGGAAATTAAGGAGGATATGGAAACAGAATTGCAAGAAATGGCTTCCAAAGAAGACGAGTGCGAGATGGTTAAAAGGGAAAAAGAAACGAAGAAGAAAGTAGAGAAGAGCGACGAAGTCAAACGAAAAAGCAAAGACAAAGAAGGAAAGACTAAAAAGTCGAAGGAGAAAAGGAAATTGAAGAAAGACGATGCGGGCAAGAAGAGGGAAAACAAAAAACGGAAAGACGACGAAATGTCCGAAGGCGGCGAAAAGAAGAAGAAGAACAGGAAAAACAAACAGGGCGATTCCACGAAGAAGAAATCGAAGAAAAAATTCGACAAAAACAGCGACGAAGACAGCAAAAAATCGAGTCGGAAGAGTGGTAAAAGGAAGAAGAAAAAATGGTCTTCGGGCGACGACGAACAGGAGAGCGGGAAAGGTCGAAAGAGCGAAAAGCGCCAAGAAGTCATTAAATCGGAGGAGGAATCAAGCAAAAAAGACGAAAACGAGGATTTAGTCACTAGACTTTTATGTCGCGAAGACGTTCCATTGAGTCCGGTACCGGAAGCGAGTCCTTGCGAAGGGCATTCGAGTCAGTTCGACGTTCGACCGCTATTGCCTTTGAGCTTTTCCAGCAGCACAGGCAGCGCCAGCAGCAATTCGTGCAGCTTAAAAGATAATCCGAGATTCAGTCATCAGAAGTCATCGGAGCCATCGACTGTTTTGGATAACACTCCTCCAACGACTCCTGAAAGCCAGGATTCAGTCTTATCCATCCTAAACGAATGTGAGAGTTCGCCGGACGAAAAGTCGAACAGTTTCGTTGATATGGAATCGTCCCCCTGCCAGGAAAGCGTCGACTTCAGCCAATCCGAAGCGGCCTTGGTGCTCGGCTCGATGGGTAACTACGATAAAAACCCCGTGGAAATGGACGTGCAACAACCGAAACGAAGCAACAGTTACGAGGAAGATGTGATGCCGGCTAAAAAACGAAGGAAAAACAGGCGGCAGAATCACAGTTTGACAAGCGAACTGGGAAAAATGAGAAAGGGAAATCGTAATATGACAAGTGACAGCGACGAAACTCATTCTGAACAGGCAGCACTTTTTCAACCAGTGACGAGTAGCACCAGTAACGACAGTAGTTACATGCCGACTGAAACTGAAGTTACTATGACGAATGTTCTTCCTCCCCGATCACCCAGACCATCAAAATTCAATTTCTTCGTTGAATTAGGTAACAATCGATTTTAAACCTCTTATAAACCTTAGGTATTAGTTTACAATTGAATTTACACATTTGCGTAACACCTATTCTCTTCCATACAATGTTCGAGATGAGTTATCATGAAAATAAGATGTTTCACTGATAATCATTATTTTTATATTTTTAATTAAGAAACTAGCGAAGAGAGGTAACGACTTGTTGTGCAATTGTGTAAATGTATTTGTTGCTTACAGTTTATTGTCTTAAATCGAAATATAGTAAATAATCGGGTAGGCTGCAATAGTTTTGCACTGTTTGTTTTATTAGAAATTTGTAATTTAATTTTGGAATACGTTTGAATGCTTACAGATGACTGTTCTGATGGATCCCAAAGAATAGCTATTATCCAAGAGAAGTTGTCTGAATTAAGA
>JAQFZU010000762.1:0-19404 GCA_034696185.1 Henia vesuviana | reverse complement strand
TATATCCTCCAAACACTCTTTAATTAATAAACAAATTAATTAACCCCTGAGGGCGTTTATAATGGTTTACATTGAAATAACCATACTAAACGAGATAAACAAATATAGTTTCTAATATAACTGAAATACAATCAATCTAATGAATCAGTATAACTACAAAGAATTAGTAAAACATAATTGGACAATATAAAATCTACTCAGTTAACAACAGGTACGTCGCGAAATTATGGGTAAAACAGTGGCTTGGACTATCATCAGAGGATGTTAGAATGAACCTGGGCGGCGTGGAGCCGGTACTCCCTACTGACTGCACAATGCTAAAAGCCTGCCGGACGGTTTGCTCACTGTGCCCGGAACGTGATTTTGTCGTTAGTACTATAACGCATGTAGGCTGTGGTTGTCGTGTTTAAGATCTTAGCTCGGTGGCTACGGACGACCCTTAATTAACTTGCACATTGCGGTAGACAAGTGATTTTGATCGGCGGACGTCAATCTCACATTTGGCTATTGTAATGAGTGGGTTGATGGAGGTGGGCGGGTTTAACCTGACGGAGGTTATTTTTTTGCCTGCGGGTCAAAGGTGTACAGTGGACCGTGAACGATACGGCAAACCCCGACCCTGAGGCAGTGTAGACGGCTATCTTCAATTAGGCGGGTTTCTCGCAAGAGACTGTAGGGGTAAGCCTTGGTTGTCGTAGAATCCCACTCACACAACTTTTGCTGTTTTTCATACTTCTCTCATAAAATTCTTTTAGTGTCTTCAGCTAACTTGTTCTACATTTTCATACCCATCCTTTTAATTCTTTTTTCTGTCTTTTTCGAATTTTGCTTTTCTTGGCATTGTCTACGGGCTAACAGACGTGATCAGCTCCGCACCCTTCCTTCTGTGCAATACTAAACGCATTCTACCTACTCCTCACGATGCTCCAAATGATGAGGGTCGCGGTCTAACCGTGGAATGCTGTGGCAGGCCAGTGCATGGTCGGAAGCTCGCCCGTTTGCCATTGAGTGTAACGAGAGTATTGAGTGGATGGCGGAACATGTTCAGAACTATTTCTCGTACACCAAAGAGTAAAGGCGGGAACTGAGGGAAGACATGCGAAAACATGTAGTTGGTTGTACTGTCCAGTATTTCAGGTAGACACTCTGTGTGTTAAAAACTAAGAATGTTTGAAACATCTACAAATCAGGTTTTTTCTTCACCCACAAAACCCCAATTTTTTGTTTTTTTTTATTTTTTTTGTTTTGTTTTATTTATTTTTATTTCATTTACTTGTTCAGAATATTAAATGAATCGCTTGAGCAATGGGATGATGATTTATCACTGTCTGATTTTCAACTGACCATTAAAGTTCCCCTGAACAATTGACATTTCATGAAAATACTCCAGTTTGACTGTTGAGAATTTCATTTAACCATGCTTGAACCTTTGTATAAAAACTATGGAAAAACACTAGCGCATTGTCCGAGAAATGCGTTAATTCTAAATCTGAATTTTTTCTATGAAATAAACTTATTTTTATTGTATTCTATACAAAAGCTGATTTTACGTAAAATTATTGCATTGTCCGAGAAATGCTCGTTTGTAATTATTTTTTATTACTCTTTAGTATAATAAATACTTTTATTTTTTTAAACTGTGATAATTTATCTTTTATTATATGTATTGCATTTTTCTTCACTTTCTTTTAAACAATGAAAGAGGGGGAACATACAATAATCTTTTAATCCCTATCACGGATGTCCCAGGGAGATTACCAAAGTAACGTGTAACTGACATGGTGGACTTTGACTTGAGGGTCAACCTGAAGAACCAATCACAAGCGTCCACGTTCGCCCTAGTGAACGAGTCAAAAAACTTTACCTTCCAGGGAAAAATACACTTTTAGCGTCACTTCATTAGCTTGCACGGGAGTGGTAACACCTCTATCCCAGTCTCTTGGAACTTTCAGTTTGCTTTAGCATAGGCGTATACCTTTACTAAATAAAATTTATTTTATTTGCTATTGTTATCGATATCTTAATGTTACTTTCTAATGGCACACTTTACCCGTTTGAAAACACATACTGCGAATTTATTTGATAAGAACATGGATCTTACACCCGAGAACGACGACTTCACGCAGGATTTAAATATGGAAGAAGGTCAGGGGGCTATCAGCAATGAAGCTGATCCTCAACCAACCGTCTCCCATGATATTGTCAAAATCATTTATTTGATTTTACGAGTTGATATTACTCAATCCACAGCAGCAGAAGATTTTTCTATTAAGATGAATTTTCTAACAACTAACAAACAGCTGTTACGGGATAAGTATAAAAAGTGTCAAGATGATTTGGCTGACGCATTGCAGCAGTCAAAACTAGACAGGGAATCTCTGAATATGGCACTCAGAAACGCGGCTGGTGCAGGCAACACAGGCTGCATGCAACAACCCCGGGCTTGGGGTGAAAAGGTGGCAGCCTTAAAACTGTCCCAATTCTCTGGTTCTACCATTAAAGCTAACAAGTTCTGGAGCAACTTAACAAAGATGTTCGACGACTTGGGCTGGGAAAAAGATATCCTGGCTAAAGGTGGCTTGTTGACGTTATTCAAGGGCAATGCAGCCGGCTGGCTCACCCGTCACGAGACGTGGGAGAAATTAACTCAAGCGTTTCGTGATTGAGGTGGTGCTTAACGAAAACGAAGACATGCTCTACCAAAAATTAAAAAAAATCAGGCAAGAGAAGAACCAGACAGCGAAACATATGCTGTTAACTCTCGATGAAGTGTGCGCACAGATGCAGGACCCGCCGACCGGGCACGATAAACTAAACATTGCGATCAACACGCTGTTACCTGACGTCGCACACTATGCCAAGAAATTTATGCGTATGGGTCCTTGCTCTTGGGAAAAATTTTTAGAGGTATCAGAGTATTGCGGTACAGCTGCTACGCTTTGAGAACAAGATAAACCATCCTCGAAGCGTGACACACCTGCATCTCAATCTACGATAACTCCAGTAACGATTGCTGCAGCCCCCAGAAAGGCTACAACTACCGTTCCAGCGCCCTCTACGACATCAAATCTGCTAGCCGATCATTTGAAGGCACCTCGTGCAAAAGGTTGCTTTACTTGTGTTGCCCCACATTTAAAAAAGGATTGCCTGTTTCAGATAAAATGCTTAAATATGCAAACCTTGCTTAAACAAATGGAAAAATTTTGGCCAGCGGAGCTAGCAAACATGACTGCTGCTTTTGATGAGCCAAAAAACGAAGAGCCTCAGGAGGAGAAGTCACAGGAAGTGTGATTGATGACACATTGCTCACACCTTCTCCTCAAGAGCTAAAACAGGATGCAGTGTTCCATCCATCACCGACAGGTGAGGTAAATGCATTCAGACATTTTCAACAGGAAGTTGTGACTGACTACATATCGGTGCCGACTCGAAGGAGAACGCAACCGATGCCCTTTGTCACCTTTCAAATTAATGGTAAAACCATAAAAGGGTTGATGGTTTCCTTCACTTGATGAAGACAGTGCTGTAACTGTTTCAACGTGCAACAGTGTTGGAATCTATTGGAACAGTTAACTTACGATTAGTACTGGGAACCGGGAACGAAAAGGTGACGTTTCACGTTATGCCTTCGCCCTTGTCTTACCTACTTTTGGGGTGTGATTGGATGGAGAAGAATAACATTTTGGTGTATTTACCATCGGAATGTATTCAGGGCTATGAGAGTATCAAACAGCAACTGTTGCAACAAATCGTGCTCCCATTGCCCAATTATGCCCTTCCTTTCATCATGCACACCGATGCAAGTGCGGGTGGTCTGGGAGCAGTCCTTATGCAACTGTTGCCAACCGAAAGTACACCCCAACCAGTGGCCTACGCAAGTAGAACACTGCACGGAGCCGAAGCCCGCTATTGTGCATCAGAATTAGAATGCTTAGCAGTCGTATGGGCTGTAAAAAAATTCTAACAATATGTGAAATATTCCCATTACACCGTGGAGACTGACCATATGGCTCTGAAGTGGCTCATGTCTGCTGAGAATCTGACTGGTTGCCTTGCCAGATGGGCAATGTTCTTACAACAAGAGAATTTCACTATTATCTATAAGAAAGGCTCTAACAATCAAGTAACCGATGCTCTTTCGCGCAATAGGGGGGAGGATGATTCTGAACCACCAGAACTTAGCGCGGAAGACGAGGCACTTACTCGCGCATGCGCAATTTGGCCAGAGGAAGAGACTTTGTCACCACTTTTGACTGAAAATATTTGTGCAGAACAACGAAAAGATAAAAACTTAATTAAAATCATTAAGTGGTTGCAAGCTGACGACTCCTCAACAGTCAACATCTTGCAATTACACAATCTCTATGCTAATAATATTCAGGATTACCTAGTTCGAAATGATGGGGTGCTTATGAAATATGCTTCTTATCTTTCCGATTGGTTTGTTGATGCTCGTGATGAAAGTTCTGCGCTAAAGATAGTAATTCCAGTATCATTGTGCAAATACTGTCTTCAACAATGTCATGACCACCCATCTTCAGGTCATGGGGGTGTAGACGTGACATTGGAAAGAGTAAAAAGAATATATTATTGGCCTAAAATTACTGCATTGGTTACCGATTACGTTAAAAAATGTGATCGATGCCAAAAATGTAAACCGATTCAAAGAAAACCGGCAGGATTGCTAAATCTAATCTCGCCAAAAATTGTTCACTTTGAGAGGACTAGGATTGATTTAATGGGACCCAAACCCATGACAAACAATCGTAATCGTTTCATTTTAGTAATTGTCAACTACGCTACAGCATGGGTTGAAATTGCTGTACTACAAACAGCTAAAATAGATTCCATTTTGCCTGTTGTTAAACGTTTCTTAAATACATTCGGTGCACCCTTGTTTATAGTCGGTGACTTGGGAAAACAGTTTGTTTCCGACTTGTATGACAAATTATGTTCGGATGCAGGGTACACAACCCCTTCGTACGACTCTTTACCATCCTCAAACTAATTATACTGAACGAGTTAATCGTAATATAAAAATAATGCTTCAGATTTTCACATTCAAACACACTGCTTAAGATGTAAAATTGAGAAAAATTAATTTTGCATTGCGAACAGCTCTATCGAGTATTCATGAATATACTCCTGCAATGCTCACATTTTAAAAAGAATTAAGACCCCTCTGGGATAATAGGGAAGTGTTCTTAAATGCTTCTTTTGACCCAGAAAGGCCATATGATAGTATCAAAGTGCTAGTGAAACGAATAAAAATTTTGCTAAAAAATGCACGGTGTAGTAAACAGCTGGCCCAACTTAAACAAAAAACCTATTACGATGAGCACCACCGTGATAAATCATTTAAAGTGGATGAATTAGTTTTATTAAAAACTAATCCGTTTTCTAAAGCTGGAATTAATTATTCTGCTTTACTAGAAGACCGTTTTGAGGGACCTTATTCAATTATTGAAGTGAAAGAGAATGGTGTCTACGTGATAGCTAAGCCTATTACTTTAACTAATCGGAAAACTGTGAATATTTCACACCTAAAACGCTACTATGCTGATTTATCTTCAGCCGAATGGCCACCTACCATTCAGCCAACAGATAATATTAGTAATGACTTTAATATACAACCGCCAACCACTGAATTACCTAATGCAGCACACGGTAGTCAAACACAGCCCATTATTTTGCCTGACAGTCTAATTAATTCGCCAGACGATTTAAATTCACAGGGAACCCTCCTTCGCTTACGTCGAGCATGTAAAGCGCCCCAAAGACTTGATCTTTGATTCGGAATACCTCTCTAAAATTCACAGATTGGTAAATGAGATGATTTGAAACCAGTAATAATTTTTTTTGTTTGATTCTGTCTCAAAAACCAATCCACAATTTGACGTCACCATTCTCCTGAGACCCTGTCGTTGGTTTAAGAAAATTGCAACATTATAAGCTAAGTATATTATATCATTAACCCGCCTAGATAGTATCTAGCGCCGACCATTGATATAAACATTGTGTAGATACGTGTTATGGCAAAAAACAAGTAGAGGTTAGGCCTAACAAACCCAACCCGCGCTTGTTTCTCATCATAAAGTTTGAGACGGGCTCCTTGCTTCTCTGTCGACTGGGCACGGACCCCAGTGCGGCAGATCCACAAGTAGCCTCACTAATGAATAATGGAGACAGACGCATGAACTTTGTTTGTGTAGGTCTTTATTTAGGGAAGGCCGTGACGCACATCACCGTCTCGTTCCCACTTACTCTCTCGGTTCGCTAGCCACGTGTCGATAGCCGAAGCTATCGCCACGCAGCCATATAACTTTGCTACCAGCATCCCAGCTACGTGGGGTGATCGTATGTGCGCTCAGCCGCCATGCGTGCACTACCGCGCCCATAGCACTACGTCCTGGGCAACCCCGTTCGTCATGACGGTTAGAGCAGTCAGATCTGTGCTGCCCATCCTATCACTAAGACCGGCGGTTGCAGACTGTCTGTTCCTCGTGGCTGAGCCCCCAGGTCGTGCTAATGGATGCGCCCCAGAGATCATGTGATCGGGGGTTCGTACTGCCCTCTATTGACGACTGGTCACAATTTCCACCTAGTTGTATTGACCAGGGCAAGACAGCTAACTACGGCAGCACAAACGGGTGTGCAGGAGAGAGGCGAAAACGACCACAATAGGCACACTATTATAAAATTTTGAGTAGCAAACTCGAGAAAGCAGCGGGCCCGAGCAATGTAGTGGAAATTGCGGTGGCCTTAAAACAACGATATATTTTTAAAACAAACCAAATAGAAACAAAAAAAATTAATTTTTGACAAACAAATGATAAAATTACGAAAAAATAACGAAAAAACAAAAGGAATAATAATAATAAAAAAAAAATGAAAACAACAAAAAAAAAGAAAACACCACACGCAGGTGGGTTGAATCAGCTCGATTGGCACTTCTGTGTAAGTTTGGCGAGGGCGATGACTTTTTGCCGTTGTCTCGGCCGTTTGGAAAACAAGGACTGGTACTCTCAGGTTAGATCCACACAAAAAAACGCCGGTGTCCAGCGGCCGGAAAACAAAAGGCATGGAGATTCTGACTAGAATCCCTATGATGGTTAAAAAATAAAAGAAAATGGTAGGAAAAACTACTAAAGAGAAGTTTCCATCTCTTTGGTAGCAGAGACGATGGTCTCTTCTGTCGTCAAGATAACAACCTCTTCAGTAGTTGAGATGACTAATTTCTTGGCAGTGAAGATGGTGATCTCTTCTATCGCACCCAATAAGTCCTCTGTAGGAGAATTCTTTGGTTGCGGTGGTGGTGAGCCTATCTCGGGGGTGGGAGGGGTCAAGATGGGAGGAGTAGAAGCCACAGAAAGCGACTCTCGCTCTTCCACTTGGGTGGGAGGAGTTGGAACCATTGTTTGTGGGACCAGCTTTTCCGTGGGAATGGAAAGGGTTAGAGACACAAAAATCAGTGAAGATTCCTGCGTTTTCAATGGTAGAAATGTAGGTGGGGGTGTAGCAGTCAGAAGAGCGGGGAGTGCGGTTATTGCTTCCCGCTCTGCCGTCGTTAAAATAAAAGTGGAAGTAAGGAGGTAGAAGGTCGCGGGTTGTGAGACTCGCGGCCCCCATCTCTCTACGGGTTGGTGACGACCTGCGGGCAGATTAAGTGGATTGGTCGAGGGCTGGGGAGCTGCCTGCTCTTTTGCTCTCAACCTCTTCTCTTCTGCCCGCATGGCCTTCACTCGACCCAGGAAATCAGGTAAGGAGATTGGCGGTGGCGAAGCGTCCGTTGCCCACTGTGGGGTATGTTTAGAGACCTCATGGCGTGGGGGAATCGGCCAGTCGCCATCGTAACCAGGTTGCACCTTGGACAGGGATGTCCACCCAAAATCTAACTTGGTTATTTGATGGCGCTTGACCGGTACACCATCAGCATCTAGTTTGAATGAGGTGCCCCGAACAACAGCTTGGAACGGCAAGAGACGCTCTAACCAATCATTGGCGGGAGAACCTATCCAGCGGTTTATCGCCAGTATGAGCTGTTGCGCACGTGCGCACCGGTGATTGAGTGTCGTGCCATCGTCTCCACGCGTTAATAACGCACGCAGATGATTATACATGTTGTTGAATATGGGGCCATGATGTACAATCACCGATATGCACCATAGCATATGTAGTGCAGCCCACACTGCTAACCCCGCTCGCCAGGCTATGACAGCGCTCGAACTCATTGTAATTACTCTGAGAGCAATACGAACCAGGGTGTCGCCATTGAGGAGTGGGCACTCCATAAAAGGATCCCATGCACATTCGGGGGGAGGCGAGGGAACGAGTTCCCAACGAAAGTCATTCCAGTTGGATCGTCATTCTCTGGCATCCTCAGCTAATTGTGCTATCAGTTTCCGAGCTTTAACTGCCATTGGGTATTTTTCTTCGGTTGCAGCAGCAGGACTTGAGGGAAACTCTAATTCCGTTGCCACGGCCCATGAAGTTGACGCATTTAGGGAAAAAGGTCGGGGTTCAGGTGATGTGGGTTGGAATATTACCTGAAGTATTGGTGAGGAAGGTTCGGAAGATTGGAGAGGAGAGTGGAATACCTTTATCTCCTCGGAGGCGGCAGTTGTATTGTCGGCGGATGGACCGCCAGTCTCGCATTGCTGTTGTTGTTGTTTTGCGAGGCTTGCCATCCTCTTGTTGGCTCTTTGTTGTTTCTTGGCCTGTACGCGCACGTGATTGCAAAATGTCGCACATGCGCGGACAATTAACCTGTCTTCGGGGAGGTCAGGATAGCGTTGTTGCGCTTAGGCAATGTTTTCCTTGCTCGGCTCGTAGATGATAAGATTACCCCTCAGCAACGTAACCGATCGAGAACGTTTAGTTCCTGCCCTTGGCTGAGGATCAGGCTCCACAGCGGTGGCTTGAGAGGTGCCCGCTGCGTCCGACGCCTGAGAGCCAAAACCCTCCGCCATCAGATGCCACGTTGGCAGCTCCTCTTGTTCCCACAGCCGACGCGCAGCCTGTTCCTCCATCAGGGGCTTAAGATTGGTAGTTGGCTATAATAGGCCTTGTTGCCGTAAAGCTTGATCCAAGAGTCCATCGTCGGGTAAGAGTGGAACATATAGTTCCACTCTCGACCCCGGCGAAGGACTCCCGGAGCGTCGAAATGCCTGGTAACTGCTGCCGAGGTCGGGAGAGACGCAGGTACCCATCCCAACCCCAAACAGTTACCGCATTGCAAGCTCCCTCTTGTCAGGTAGAGAATGAGAAAGCCGAAGCCAGCACATATGGTGCAAATGACCATGCGCACTACCTCAAGTTCCTCGTCTCTTTGGCACGACTGGGAACAATTCGGACGTTTCTGAAAAAAATAAGTAAAAAAAATTAATTAATTAATTAATTAATTAAGTAAAATTTGTAATTAAAAAATATTTCGAAGAAAATTTTTTTCGAACACCAAGAAAATAATTGATTGTAATAATTTGCAATAGTGTAAACGATTCCTTGTTGAGATATCAATTAATATCAATTAATAATATTAATATAACATCAAGAATTGTTCAAGTGTGAAAACCAATTTATTACAAGTGGTTATAGCTATTAACCAAAGTGCAATGGCTAGTCTCTATACCCACTCATAATTGTTAGTAAAAAAAAAATTTTTAACAGGTAGGAAAAAGGAAAGAACAGGGAAAATTGTCAAGCAAGTAAAAGAAAGAACAGAAAATCTTTATTAAATGCTTGAAAATTGTACGAAATCCTAAATGTGTGATATAAAAGCGCTACTAGATGTTTGTGGTTGTAGGATCTTTGTGGCGTCATCTAGTGGCAGAATTGCGCACTTCCGAAGCATAAAGAATTTTATAGACTTTTTCATGTATTGATGTTTATTGAAAATAGTGAATTTATAAAGCAAAGAAAACTAATTGCTTTATATAATTGTATTTTGTATATTAATAAAGAAGAATTTATTAATAGAAACATAAGAAAAGAGAATTTTTGTGTGACGTCATAATGGCGGACACGAGAAATAATTTATTCATAGTTTTAATAACAATGTCGGATTTATTTAATAATAAAAAAAATCTGGCAATGCATTGTCAAGGAAATACGAGCGTTATATTATAGAAATATAACGGATTCGTATTTTTCTAATTTTTTGAAAGTTTGAAATTTGGAAAATTTTATCAGTACGATAGGCCTATTGGCGAAAAAATTGCTAATGGGTCCATTGTACCGAGGAGGAATAAAGATAAAAAAGTAAGATTTATATTTTATTTTTAATAAAAAACAGGGTAGGAATTATTATTTAAGTGCAGTGCATTAGTGATGACTGCCGACCCAGCACTCGGCAGCGTCAAGGAAAATCCTCGGCACTGTCATGCGCTCAGCACGGCAGTCACACTTCCACTTAGTCGGCTGATCGGTGGTCGAAAGTTAAAAACCCCGGCCATCGATCAAATTTTAAATAAAAACCACTTATAATGACTTTATTAAGACAAAACTTACGGCATCGTAAAACTGCAAAAAAGTGGTCAAAATTTGTGAAAATTAGATGGAAACGGCTGCTGTCGATGTTGTCGGTTATCCAAAGTTTGGAAAAGTGATTTTTCTCGAAATTTCAGATATCGATTACTACGGCAGTGGCCGTATCAACGTCACCAAAAAATCATCGTAAGCCATTATCAATAGGTAGAGTTATGACATAATGGGTGCCTTAACCCCACATGGTGACAAAATTGATTAAGACAATCTGGAAGGACGGATTAATAGATCTTAGTACCCGTAATCTTCTTCCTAATTTTTCGAAATGATACAAATTTTATTTATGGGTAATAATAATTTATTATTACCCAAAAAATAACGAGGATGCCGATTTTTGTATTCTCGAAACTCGCGGGTAAGTGTGAAACGAGTTACGAGCGAATAAAATGAGGAACCGCATTATGACGTCACTGTCGAAACCCGAACCCAAAACCGAATCCAGTTTTTTGACAATGCAAATGGCCAAAGACAGTGCTCATCGTATTTTGTAATAAAAAGTAGGTTTAAACAATGAAATAAAAATGATTTTTATGTTAGATTAGTTTATAACATTGCTCTTTCCGATCGCTGAGTGATCTTTAGATCGCTCGATGAATGAGAAAAACTTTATAATAGAAAATGAGCGCGAGTTGGGTTTGTTAGGCCTAACTTACGTTCGTTTTCTGTCATAACACGTATCCCAAACAATAATTATATTAACGGCCAGATACCTAGATACTATCCAGGCGGGTTAATAATTTAAAATACTTTGGTTGTGATGTTGCAATTTACTCGGACCAAAGATAGGGTCTCAGGAGAATGGCGACGTCAGGTTATGGATTGGTTTTTGAGACGGAATTAAACAAAAAAAATAAATATTTAGAAATATATACATGGTTCCAAAACATCTCATTTACCAATCTGTAAATTTTAGAGGCGTATTTCGAATCAAAGATCGAGTCTTTGGGGCGGTTTACGTACTCGACGTAGAAGAGGGAGGATCCCCTGTGAATTTAAATCATCTGGCGAATTAATTAAATTGTCAGGTGAAATAATAAGCTGTGTTTGACTGCCAACTACTGGATTAGGTAATTCAGTGGTCGGTGGTTGTAGATTAAGGTCAGTACTAATATCATCTGTGGGCTGAATGACAGGTGGCCATTCGGATGAAGATAAATCAGCATAGTAGCGTTTTAGGTGTGAAATATTCACAGTTTTCCGATTAGTTAAAGTAATAGGTTTAGCTATCACGTAGACACCATTATCTTTTACCTCAACAATTGAATAAGGTCCCTCAAAACGGTCTTCTACTAAGGCAGAATAGTTAACTCCAGCTTTAAAGAGTGGGTGAGTTTTTAGTAAAACTAATTCATCCACTTTAAATGATTCAACACGGTGATGTTCATCGTAATAGGTTTTTTGTTTAAATTGAGCTAGTTGTTTACTACACTGTGCATTTTTTAACAAAATTCTTATTTGTTTCACTAACACCCTGACACTATCGTATGACCTTTCTGGGTCAAACGGAGCATGTAGAGACACTTCCCTATTATCCCAGAGTGGTCTTAATTCTTTTAAAAATGCAAGCATTGCAGGAGTATATCCATGAATATTCGATGGAACCGTTCGCAATGCAAAATTAATTTCTCCCAATTTCACATCCCAACCAATGTGTTCAAATGTGAAAATCTGAAGCATTGTTTTTATATTACGATTAACTCGTTTAGTATAATTAGTTTGAGTATGTTAGGGAGTCGTACAAAGTGGTGTGACTTCTGAGACAAGTTCGGAGCCATCTCACTTTTCCCAATCAAGAATCGTCAATCCTAACCTCAATCCTCCTTCCATCCCGCCTAACCCGTTTGCACCCCTACACACCGGACGTGGCACACAAACCAGTGGCACGTCACCCAGTAACCAAACCTTGCAATGTTCTCAACATACATCCCAAACCCAGACAATGCCTCACACACCAGCCTCAGATCTACCTACGCACTCCTCACCAAGGGTTAACCCCCAAACTGAGTCGATCTGTATCAACAATCAGATGCTGCTCATGATGCAGCTGGCTGCCGCTCACAATATCCAACTCAAGAGTGGCATGACCTGGGAAGACGTTGTAAAAGCATTACTCGCAGCACCACCTTGATTGACACCCCTAATACCTGACAATCGTGGCCTACAAACACTGCCACGTGAGCATCAGGCAAGTGAGGCTGCGACAATTACGTCGCTAATTCCACCGCATCCGCCAAACCCATCACTACTAGGGATGCGAACCGGAAGCAGGAATCCACCGATTCCACCATTACTTCCCAACTCGAATTTGGTTACGACAATTGTCGAAATACATGCTACAGACGACCATGCGTTCATATCGCCACCGCGTGACAAGCCGCCGCCAATCTGTAATCCAACCAGCCAAATGCGATTGGAAAATTGCTTCTGCAACAATCATCCGGAGGTGGTGGGATAATTGGGGTAGGATCCTTCCTCAATCCTCCCACCATCTCTAGATCTTACGCCTAACCCGTTTCAACAAATTACTAGTCTGGTCGACAGACAAAATACCCGTCGGAAACCCCAATTTACCCAGCCTGCATATTCGTTCCAACCCGTTCCACCTTACATCTCAAATCACGCTCACCCGAGATCCAGAGAAAGTTGTAGTAATTAAAATTAAATTTTCGAACATTATCGTGTTATTGTTATCATTATAATATTATTAACAAATTGTAGAATTGTATGGTTAAATTAATTAGTTATTTATGTATACATTAAGTTTTAATATTGTATTATACTTTAATTATGTATATATTAGTTTAATGTTTGTTAGTAATAATAATTACACATGTTTTTGATTATATTTAATATATTTATTAGCTTTGTATAACTTATTACATTATATTTCGATTTTTGCTTATATTTTACACTTACCTGTAATTAAGTGGACTGTCTTAATGTAATATTACCAGTAGAGGGCGTGTCATGCATCTCTTGATTGATATATAGACTTGGCGACGTCCATCTTGTTGATTGATTTGACAACCTGGACACGCCCTTTTGGTTTCTTTTTGATTTTGACATTTAATGGTTTTATTAACTACAGTTTTTCTTCTTAACATTATTATTATTAAAACTAAACTCACCAATTTATATTTGGACTATTGTTGACTGGATTTCTCCCCAACAAAGTGGTAGCACAGGCTTATGTAATTTTCAAGAGGCGTTTTTTGTGACATCAATCAAATTTGCGCAAGTACCATATTTTGATTAGAAATTTCATTGAATACTGCCTTGCCCTGTGGATAGAAATCAGGGCTTTAATTGTGAGTACAATTTATTACAATTTTTCAACGGATTTTTTCCTTGTTTTTTGGTGTTGTTATGTGTCGCAAATTTTGCTGATGATGTGTCAACATGGCGCGCGTAAGTTTTGAAATTTTTGAAAAAAAAAAATTTTTTTTTTGGAAAATTTTTTTTCCTGCTCTTGAATTTGATATTTGCTCCAAGTGAAGTTCGAATATGGGGCTATAATTAGTAAGTATCATTTATTTATTTTGAAATTGATATATTTACTGATACTTGTATTATTTGTGATTTTTACAATATAAAATCATGGATTTGCTGCAAGCACCAGTGGAGTTGGCCATGAGCTTCAGTAAGCTTAACAATTCCAACTATGCCTCGTGGAAACTAAACTGCAAGATGCTGCTTAAAGACCGCAGAGTGTACGGGTTCATTGATGGCACGATACTTGAATTGGCCTCTTCGACAACTGCAGAGGAATTAGATAAATATGCGTATCGCATGGAACGAGCCCTGAGTTCCATATATTTAACGCTATCTGAAGAGATACAACTACTAGTGCAATTGATTGACGACCCGATGGCGATGTGGATGGCCTTACAGGACGAATTTGAACCCACGTCGTTGGTAAGGGTCGCTTCTTTATACGGTCAATTATTTCGTATCAAAAAGAGCCCCGATGAAACGATGATGATATATTTATCTCGAATTTCAACTTTCGATGCGGAATTGAAACAATTAGAAGAAGCACTTTCCGACAAGATAATTGCCATCATAATTCTTCAAGGATTGGGAAAGAACTATGAAGTTATTGTTCAGTTCTTATATCAGACTGATCCAGCGAATTTTTCTACCAAAAAGGTCCGTGATTCCCTTTTAATTGAGAACTGTGTGTCGGTTAATGACAAAAAAACTTCAACAAATGATAAAGTGCCACAAACATCGTACATGAACCAGAATTGTCAATCATCCACTGCAAGGACTCAGCAACCTACAAGGACTCAGCAAACATCAACGACTCAGCCAAAAGGGACTCAGCAAACGAAATTAATGTGTTATAGATGTGGTTGGTATGGCCACTTTAAGCGGGATTGTCGAGTTAAATTGGACAATTTAAGAACCAGTGATCCCTTGAGCAATTACCAACAGTCGACGAAGTCAACGAATTGTAAGTCGAGTAATTCGAATTTAAAACCTCAATCCTTTTATGCCAATGATGATGTATTTCATTTTGGGAGCTTGATAACTAGTTTATTTTTTACAAATAAGTGTATTACAAATGGCTGGGTAGTCGATAGCAGTGCAACGCACCATTTTTGTGCTGATGGTACAATAATTAATAATTATACAACTATTGATCCAATTCCTATTCGCCAAGGAAATGGAAATTTAAAAGCCGTGGAAATTTGTACAGTACGATTGGAATTTTCGGGTTTTCACGCTGAGAATGCACTAATATTAGAAAATGTTTATCACGTACCAGACATTTGTAGAAATCTCATGTCTGTAGATTCATTGTTGGAAAAGAATTTTAAAGTACGATTGTCAAATATTAACCCCTCCTTAATTACCCCAAAAGGACAAATTGGTACGTTCGAATTTGTAATTATTCGGTAGTGTGGGAGTGTGTTCATCGTGCTGTATGGCCAAAAGCACTAAACAACCATCTCGAGTTTGTGTCGATAGAATAAAGTCTCGGTTTCTGCTCCAATTATTGTACATGGACTTTTGGGGTCCGTCTCCGGTAAAGTCGATGGATGGCAAGGTTTATTTTTTAAGTATCATCGATAAATTTTCGAGAAATCTTATTGTGTTACCGTTAAAAGATAAAACCCAAGTATTTGAAGCCTTTATTGATTTAAAAACTTGTTTGAAAAATAAATTTGATTCCGCAATTGCAACCTTGGGTAGTAACGCGCATTAATTAACGCGTTACCAGTAACTCGTTATTTCTTTAGTAATTTTCCATGTAACGAGTTACTATTGATTTTAAAGAAATGTAACTAGTAATTTGTTACATTACATTAGTAACTATAACTGTAACGTTAGTGTTACATGGTGTTACTAAAAAAAGATTTAAAAAATAAATAGACTTTAAAACTTAATTTTTTTGTGAGCAACAACAGAGCAAAAAAAGTAAGAGGAGGAAAGCTTTTAAGGACAAAAAGTGAGCATATCCAAGTTGGATTTGAAGGTTGAGGTTGCCATAGTAACTGTCATTAGTTGTAAATGGGGTAATGGAAGATGGCAAACACAAACATTTCACTTTTGTTCACAAATCATGTAAATGTGACTGATTTTCGTGTTTTATTTTACATGCCAAAAATTAATTGATGAATATTAATCAATCAAAGATCATTTTGAATGGAAATTAAAAATTTTTACATTTTATTTTGACATTTTGAATAAAAATTTTAATAGAATAAAAAAATAACAAAATCAATAAAAAAGATTTATTTGAAACATTAAATATATTTTCTGGGGTGCTAACAATTGATAAATTGCTTGATTGTCAACTCTTTTATGATTTTTTTTAAAATAAAAGTAACGTACAAAGTAACAAGTTAATTTTCCGCAGTAACTGTAACTATAACTAGTTACTTTTAAAAAAAAGTAACTTTGCAGGAACGAAATTACTTTTTGAAAATAGTAACTGTAACGAGAACTAGTTACTTTTAAAAAGTAACTTCCCCAAGCCTGCCCAATTGTAGAAGTTCAGACCGATAATAGCCTCAAGTTCTGCAATAAGCAGTTCGAGGAATTATTTAGGTTCGAAGATATTCGACATAGACGCACCTTCAGTTATACACCACAGATGAATGGGATTATTGAGCGCCCAAACAGGGATTTATTAAATAGAGTTCGCACATTATTATTAGATGCGAATTTACCACAAGAATTTTGGGTAGAAGCCCTGTATGCGTTCACCCATGTCCAAAATAGAATTACTCATTCATCTCTTAAAAATAGAACACCATTTCAACAATGAACAGGTCACAAACCTGTAATAGGTTATTTCAAAAGGTTCGGTTTACTTGCCTACTATTATATTGATGAGAGGTTTCAACATAAGTTACAACCGAGGGCAATGAAAGGGATAATGATGGGTTATAGCTTACAGTCTCCAGGTTATAGAATTTTTGCTCCGGTAAAAAGAAAAATCATTGAGACAAAACACGTCAACTTTGACGAGACAAAGGTTGGCTTGAGTGGGTTTGAGGTTTCCAATAAATTTTTAGTTTTTGATTCGTTGGCTATTTCCGACTCATTCAATGATATTTCTTGTTCTGCCCCACCTAGTCCTTCCCCACCTGCTCCTGTACCTTTACCAGTAACGCCAAAAATTCCTGTTTCAGCTCCTAGAATAATAGCTGCTGCTCCTAACTCTTTACCAATATCGACACCCATCGTTACTCTTATACAACAGGTCATTGAAAGACAATTGGGTGATGATTAGAAAAGGTGGATTATGACACGGAAGAAGGGGGAGACCGCTGGCTTGGAAGATATATACTACAAGCACCAACGGTCAGGTTTTTTGTGTTCAATGCCGGAAATTTGAGATTTTTGTAGAAAAGAAGGAGTTCAAGTCGATGAGGATTTATTTCATTTTTGAAAAGTTGTGGGTATGGCAATAGATAATACCAATGGCCATATTCAGGAATTAATAAATAATGATCTTGAAATTAATCGTACTTCTATTAATGATCATCGAACTTCAATAGACCAATCAGAGTTGAATAATTCATGTTCTCGACATTATTTGTATAAATATAAAGATGACGATGATCCGTTATTCTTTGTGGACCTAATGAAAACCCCCGGGACCTATGACGATGTATTGAATTTACCCGATAAGAAACAATGGCTGAATGCCATGAACGAAGAATGTGACATGTTACAAGAACGAGGAGTATGGGAGGTCGTCCCACGACCCATACAACAAAAGGTGATTTCCAATCGTTGGATTTTTAATAAAAAGATAAATAGTGAGGGACAGGTTGTTAGGTTTAAGGTTAGACTTGTAGCTCACGGGTTCCGACACAGATTTGGTATAGATTTTCGTGAAGTGTTTGCGCCCGTGGTGGAATTTACATTGATTAAGTTATTCTTTACTTTTCTCGTCTGCCTTTATAGTTATTTTGATTCGCATGTCGACATAAAAGGAGCTTATTTATATGCGGATCTCCAGGAGTCGATCTACATGGAACAGCCAAAGGGATTAAATATTTGTAATTCAAATGATTTCGTGTTAAAATTACGTAAAGCTCTGTATGGGTTTAACAAGCAGGGCAGGAATGGAACCAGCATTTACATCGAACATTATTAAATTTAGGTTTCAAACCATTTGACTATTGCCCGTGTGCTTATCGAAACAATTTTGGAGTCTACATTCTAATTAACGTAGACGATATGGCTATTTTTGCAAGGAATGAAACACTATTAAAGAATATAATTAGTAAACTTCGATTGACATATACTTGTGTTGATTTAGGGCCCATTACTAGATTTTTGGAAGTAGATTTCCTTTGTTTGGGTAAGAAAGTATTTATTCATCAATGCATATTCATTGACAAAATAATTTGAAAGTTCCATATCAATACGTCAACATGTTGCTTGGTTCCAATCCAAATCGGTGTAGATTTTCAAAAACTTAATTATTTAAAGGATAAATTTGATTGTCCATTTTGTGAACTTGTAGGGAGTTTGTTATTTCTGTCGAGTCGTACCAGGTTCGACATTGCATTTGCAGTAATGCAATTGTCACAGTTTTCTTCTAAGGTTAATTGAGAAAACTGGAAATTACTAACTAATATTGCAAATTATTTACACTTCACACGTTCTCGAGCAATAGAATTGTCGAATATTAACACTTTAAATTTACGGATGTTTTCCGACGCTTCTTATGCGTCGTCCCTCGATAGTCGAAAATCAATAAGTGGGTTTATTAGATTTATTGACAAGGTTCCGATAACTTGGAAGTGTGCAAATCAGAAATGTGTGTCAAAAAGCCCAATGGAGGCAGAATATGTCGCCCTAGGGACAGCTGCTGTTGAGCTGCAATGGCTTACCCGAATCCTTAATGAATGTACTGACTTAGTTGGTTTGCAGATTAATCCAAAAATATATATCAACAACCAAAGTGTGATGCACGTCGTACAAAACCCTATTATTAATTTAAGATCCAAACATATCAAGGTGCATTACCACTTTATCCGACAGTTATGTAACGAGGGTTATTTCAAGTTATGTAATACAGAGTGGAATTGGGCAGACATTTTAACCAAACCATTCACAATAATCCATAATACTCAAGTTTTAAATAAATAGTTTAAGTTTATAGATTGATGTTCCGAGAATCTGGGGCATTTGTAGTAATTAAAATTAAATTCTCGAACATTATTGTGTTATTGTTATCATTATAATATTATTAACAAATTGTAGAATTGTATGTTTAAATTAATTAGTTATTTATGTATACATTAAGTTTTAATATTGTATTATACTTCAATTATGTATATATTAGTTTAATGTTTGTTAGTAATAATAATTACACATGTATTTGATTATATT
>JAQFZU010000761.1:0-19426 GCA_034696185.1 Henia vesuviana | reverse complement strand
TGCATTGCCTACGTGCGTATCGCACAGGGCGGCCCAGGGCAAGCGTAACGCATTGCCGTGGCCTTGACAATGCAGAATCCGACAAAAATGTTAAGTAATTCCTTAATACAGTAATTATTAATTTACGGTACTTACTGTAGTTAATGTCGGCATTTGTTTTGTAAATAAAGGCATTTGAACCAAACCAAAACAAAGTTTTTCACTAAACTTTTGCCCAACTTGGATTTTTCCAACTTTACTTGACGGGATCGGAATTAGGTCTGAGGGACGGGGCGTGGTTATCTCTTGTTGGCCCCATCGGTCACCAGAGGGAGATGGAATTTAGCATTAAGTTTATTCGCTTTTAATTTCTTGATTAAGGTTTTATTTTTCTTTCAAATTTGTTGCCACATAAAAATATTAGTAAACAGTTGGTATTATCTTCTAAAAAAGGAAGTAAATTATCTGTAACAAGTTAATTTTATAAGTATTTATACCGCATTCCACAGGAAACGTTTTAACTATAGATGATAAACAAGTGTTTGTTGCATTGTCGAAATAGATTTACTGCGCTGTCACTGTGGAAATGTCATTCAGATTCTTCGTCAGTAAAATGGTTTCTTGATAAAATGCAATATTTACGTTTTAAAATATATATACTTGGAGGTGATAAGAATATAAAACATGACAGGCTTTTTATTATAATTTTTATTTCGTTTGTGATGGCTTATTATCACAAAATGTGTCACAAACTTATTTTTATGAAAGGAATCGAATGAACTGAACACTCTTAGAAATATTGGTGTAAGTAAGTACTTTTTTTGAGTGTAATTAATATTCTAATTTATATACTGGAATTTGGTGTAAATTTTCACAAATTAAGCTGGGAGTAATAATGATTACAGTTGAAAAGTGCTTTTCTTCATTCGTACTTGAAGTAGAGTAAGTAAAAAAAAGTACTTTTGGAGAGTGTAACCAATCACTAGAGCAACTAAATTAGTGAAAATTTACACCAAATTCTAGTTTATAATTTGGGACATTGATTACACTCAAAAACAGTACTCACTTACACCAATATTTTTAAGAATAAATGGTTTTTTTTTTTTGGTTCGACATTGAGTCAAACTGAGTTTTCTTGTTCAAACGAAAGTAATTTTTTTTATTTGTTCTTTATTTTTCTCTTTTCAAATAATAATTGCTTCGAGTAAAAGAGAAATTGACTTCGAGTTGGTTCTTCAACCATCTAATACGGTCTGGATCTGATGTTCCGTTAATTGTTTGTTGTTTGTTTTGATATTTATTCTAACTTGTGATGATAATCCAAACTTTCAACTTCTGTTGGCGTCATCGCGCAACGTTTTTGGCTGCTTTCCAATCACTAAAGTACACCTGAATTTAATACATAAAATTGTTAGCAAACAATTTGATCGTATTGAGTGCGGTGGAGAGTTTAATTAATACGTGAATATTTATTTACATTTCAAAAACTATTGAATAACTTTGGATAAATTCCAAATTGTTGCATATGTAAATTCCACGTATTGATTGAAGTAATCTTTTGTTTTGTTTAAAATTGCTTTGAAATATCCAGACTTTAAATGGTTTCTTTTAGCTTTGATTAGATTTTAATTCATAAAATTTTATTGCTTATCAAAACAGTAAAAATATTTTTCCACGACTTAAATTTCACAAGGTATTGTGCTTAATGAGAATTTTTCATATCACGAAATCGCCAACCTAATTAACACTGCTCATTTGGATGTAACCATTTTGTTAAGAGTTAATTATTTTTCAAGTCATCTAATGAATCCGACTTTTCTCTTCTTGTTTTTTGCAACTACAACACATTACTACACAATCTCTTTATTTCACATGGCTGTAAAATACCACCATTAGTTGTTACTTGTTTCCTCTTTTCATCTGTCTTCAACTCGTTTAATTTTATCAAAAATCAGTACCCATTAAGCTGTGTATGTCTCTTTACTCTTGTCGAATGTCGCCACATAAAGATTTTTATATGATTAAATTTCGATTTACTTTTAACAGTTGATAGAATTTATCGTGAGTCAATTACTGAAATTGATGAATAATCTCGACACTTTATTGGTTTTGTCTTGTTTTGTTTATTCGTATTTTGATTTTCAATTTTTAATTTCGAGACATGTCTTAAAGTGTTATTGAGATAAGTACTTTTTTATGCGCGTTATAAATTATATTACTTTCATATTCATTAGAATAAATAGTCTGACCTTTTATAGATTTAATGTTGTCTGTAGAAAGTCGCATGCAATCGATTTGTTTTTCTCTTTTTATCGTCGATATTCGTAGTTGTTTATCGTCGACTGGCCTCATAACCTTTTTGATAATTTAATTGTTCAATGCACAGCATTGAGGCGGAACAGTTGTTTACGCTTAACTTGGTATAGAATCGTTAATAAAATATTAATATTTTGATTAAAAGTGGTTCTTTTTGATGAAACTATAGTACGTGTTGTCATTTATTTAGACGAAAAACTATTCTCGAGAAAAATTTCTAATTTATATTTTTAATAGAAAAACGTTTTTCATTATACGTAATAAAATTATTAATGAGTTCTTAATGATTCCAAAGTACCTAACGACTCGATAAAAACAAGTTGCTGAAGTTTGCAGATTTTTTTAGCTTTTTAGGGATTTTATTTTCTCATTTTTGGAATATTTTTAATGTTTAGATGTGTTTAAAAGACAATCGTTGTCTTGGAATTCAGCAAATGGGTTCTGTTTTTAGTTTGTACTTAAAATTTAATCTATTTATGTAATAACTTGTAGATATAAAATTCGTAATGCGAAGTTCCTGAAAGGAAAATGCTTTATACACATAAGAAAGTGTCGTAAAAAGATTTTCAAATTTTTATATTTTTATTCAATTCTTCTTTTTTTCTTTTGAAAAGTATAGAATTGACCGAAAGTTGGAGTAATAAAAATGACATCATTTCTCGCCATTAAACTTAGAAAAATATAAGTCAATTCCTTATGAAATTCTTGTGATAACGCATTACGTAACGAATAACTTTTAATGCTTATATTTTATTACTATTTTATTAATCTTTAATCCATATTTTCTTATTATCTCATTGTCCAACTCTTAGACAGGCATAACTCGGCGTTGAAAATTTAAAGTTTTGATTTTAAATTTAATTTTACGCATTAAAAATAGTTAATTTATGTTTTAAACATTTTGATAGGTGATTTATCACTTTCTCTTTGACTCGGAGCCAGAATTAAAGAAAAAAAAGTTTTAAATTATTAGCTTTTAAAAAAACAGTAATTTATCATTATTATATACACACACCTTACAAGATGGAAGAAAAAATTGACACGGGACTGGATGTTATGTTGAAGGGGGGAAAAGTGAGATCAAATTACTTTTTAATATAAATTATTTTTTTTCAAAAATAAAGTAAAAAAAAAAAAGAAAAATTTTTCAGCAGTTACACAGCTGTATAAATTGAGTTTTTTGTTGTTATTATTACAGAAAGATTTTATTTTATTATTTTTTAAAAATGTAATGGAGAGAAACCAAAAAGAATTGCGCTTTAAACTTTTGAAGGTTTTCTCGCTGAGTGTGGATAAGTGCATTTTTCGCTTTTTTTATCTTTAGGAGAAAAAGATTTAAAAAAAAAATAAAAAGAAAATATTGTGAAGGGATTTAAAAGTTGAGAAGTAAAGCAAATGGTCTTTAAGTTTTCTGTCTAAAATTATATTTTATTTATCCTTTTTTTCTATATTTTCGCTCTGCTTACTCTGATTAAGCACAGAAGGTATTTCTTTTTCTATGGAAAAAATTCATATTTTCAACGTATGCGATGGGATTTCTCATTAATTTAGGACAGTTTAAATTCCTTTTTTCAAGTTATATAAAAAAACAATTAAAAATCGACTCAACTCATAATAGCCATTCAAAATGTACATTTTACATTCGAAATATAAATATTATAATATTTTTCTAAACAGAAATGCACAAGATAACTTATGTTATTGACAATGATATTCGATCTAAATGCTAAGAAAATACAAAATCGAATAACAACACGGAAAACAAAACAAATAAACATGGTCGAAATAACATTTGGTTTTTCTGAAACAGCCTAAATTAACTGACATCGTATATTTTTGTACACTATGACCATTTACATGAATTAGAGTTATAAATAAAATAGAGATAACTTATATCTTCCCTTCCAAATTAAATTTAAATAATTAACGATTGTCTTAAGGTAAAATGGAACCAATTAATTCATAATCGTCTCGCAGCGTTAATGATGTTTTTCCAAGTTATCAGCGTTAAAATACATTGGTCTTAAAATAAATAAGATTAAGTTACAAGAGGATCTTAGTTTCTATTCAGTGGCCTAATCAATGACCATTTTTGTGTACATTTTATTTTAAATTAAGTAAAAACAATCTTTATGGAATTTTTAAAAATCTACGCTTTATTAAATTTTTTGATGAAATGTTTACACTTTTATCATTAACGTTTGCGATGATTCGAATTATTCAACTTAAAGCTTCGTTAATCTAAGCGATTGGAATTTAAAGGATAGTGCAAATGGTCTTTGTTTTTTATTTAGTTTTATTACAAAAACATGTTCAAAAATATATAACAATTTTTTTTGCCAATTTTAGGTCCACAGATACACTTACGAAACGAAAAACTATTTTTTAATTAGTATAATTAAAGTACAATTACGATTAAACTTATTAGTCTCACTATTGTCTTTCACTGTTTTTTTTTGTATTTTCGATTACATTTTTGTAAAGCGTTAAACTTTGAGCACAATACGATCAGGTTAGACCTTTGCCGTCAAAAATAGAACTCTAAAATATATTTATACAGTTAGCAAATTTACAAACACTCAATTGTGAAATAATTATAGCAAAATTAAGTACAAAGTAATAATAAATTGGATAGTAATTGACAATTATTTCTGCTGGGGTTTTTGACTATTTTTGTTTTAGCATTTGAAAAATTTTGAGGAATTTGGCATCGTGGACAATGTAACAAGATCGAATCGATTGATTTATATATCGAGATGCTATTTTCAACTGATGTTTTAAAACTGAAAATGGTATTTAAACTGTGGGCAATTAACATTCATTTCAATTATGTCGTCAATATATCATCAAATTGTCTCATTAACATGCCTTTGAAATTCTTTAATACCGCCTTATTAACTGGCGTTTAGATTGCATGAGGAAATAAAAATTCACATTGATAATTATTGAAATATGAAAGGTCAAAATTTTCAAATTTTTTTAATCTCAATTAATATTTTTCATCATCCATTGGATGTTAGCGAGTAACGTAATTACGAAATACTCGAAATTGGTTCGCACTTTGAAAAGAGATTGACGACTTTCGTATGGCATTCGATTGCATTCCATTTCATTGAAAGCCCCAATTCTATTTGAACCTCAATTTATGGATTAGTTTCTGTAAACAAACTCATTAAAATAACTGCTTGGAAGACTTTTGTCCGGATTTTGCTTGAGATTCTTTTTTTTCACTTTAAAAAGTTTCTAATCTTTTGATTTCTATTATAATATATTCAATTGTTTGTTTGCAGAAAATATTCCTGAGCGATTAAATTTGAAAATAAATAAAACAAGAAATATAACACTTAAATAACATTAAATACAAATACCATCATTTTAAATTTATTAATTTAAATCATTTGAAATGGTAAGAAACAAGTATTTATTTCCGTATTTGGAATGACTGTACAATACCTTTTAATGTGAGTCCGATTCGGTTTTATTCTCCTCGACGAACGAACTCAGATGTAAAGTAGGTGGAAACATAGTTACAATCCTCTCTTTGATGCTAACTTCCTCTCTCAGAGTGCACCTACACAGAATCTTCTTGAAGGCGTAGCGAAAATCCCTACTGAAGAGCGCGTACACACAAGGATTGACGGCTGAATTACAATAGCCGAGCCAAAAGAAGACGGAGAAGAGCGAATGGGGAATACACGAATGTTGTTCCGAACAGAAGGCCTCGACTAAGTATATCGTGAAGAAGGGCAACCAACATAGAATGAAGCCACCCACAATAATTCCCAGAGTCTTGGCGGCTTTGGTTTCTGTCCTAAAGCGCTTCACTTGAGCTTTAATATTTCTTTTTCCCATGCGGGCAATAACCGCGCCACTCGCGCTCGATGAAGTCGCCTGATGTGTGGACGAATTGAATTCTTCTGCGGCTCCCGTACTACTCGACGACGGTGGCTCATCCTGGTCACTGGCATTACTATTGGTTCTGCTTTTTGGACCATGGTTTGCCAAAAGCCACTGATGCTGAGCCGTTTGTTTACTTTTCGAATTGTCCTCGCCTTTGATTTTTTTCGCGCCGAAAAATTTACCTCGACCCGCGGGCGGGAAACTAACACTAGTCCGAATCCCCTTGAGCCCAACTCTCGAGGACGGTTTCGATTCTTTCCGTTTAAACGAAGATGAAGAAGATGTCGAGGACGACGAAGCGGCGTGCGTCGAGCACGTCCCATTCGATTTGACACTGTCGTTTCCACCAGAATAGAAATCGGTGCTCGAACGTCCTTTGTGTATGCGCAATGTGAGTCTCTGCTCCTCGAATCTACCGCCCATAGTAGTCGTCTTGAAGCCTTGATTAATGGCACGTGTCGTTTCGACGGCTGCACGATAAATTCGCCAGTAGAAAAACATCATGACGAGCATGGGCAGGTAAAAAGAACCCAGTGCGGCGTAGATACGGTATCCACGATCAGATACAAGTTCACATTGACACACACGGCGAGGAGATGCGGTCGTCGTGTTAATCCAGGAATCGAAGGTCGAGTTTACATTAGCCACATTCAAAAACGAAACGTTCGTTGTCATCGGGGATTCGTTCGGGGCCGTTTGCACAGTAGTCATGAGTCCCGGTAAACAAATGATAAAGGAGATGCACCAAACTCCGGCTATAAGTGCTTTGGCGCGCCGAGAACTCATGAGATTCGGATAACTGACTGGCCTCGTTACCGCTAAGTATCGGTCTAATGAAATTACGCAGAGGTTGAGAATGGATGCGGTGCACATCCACACGTCTACGGCCAACCACATTTTACACCAAATAGTTCCGAATAGCCACACATCTAATACCTCGTAAGCTGTCGAGAAAGGAAGAACTGCAAGGCCGACAAGAAGGTCGGCCACGGCCAAACTCACTATGAATAGATTGGTAACTGTGCGTAGTTTGTGGTGTACGAACACTGCCATTACCACTAAGGTGTTACCGCCGATGACCACGACGTTGATGAGGCCTAAGACGACGAACGAAGCCAAAACACCTGCGTCCTTTAAGTTTGCATCTTTGAGTGGCTCCGAACAAGGATGATTCGCCTCGTCGTCCTCGTTATTTTCGTCCCAAATAACTGCGTTTCTGGCAACTAATGTGAGGCTGGAGTTAATCACGGAGGACCAAGGGACGCTCCAATTTTCCATGGCCCCAACCTGCCAAAAATAAATTCCAAAAAAATAAATCAATCGAAAGATGAACGAGCGAGAAATAAAATGAAAATGAAAGTTCAAGGTTGTGGCCTTTTTTTCATTTAAATTAGATTAGAATTTTGGAATTTTCAGGGCCACTCGGGGAACAGACTCGAGCGACTCGAAAGAAGCAAATATCGCTTATTTTGAGTTTTCCTCAATGAAATCTTTCAAAGAGGTGAATAACACTCTAAATACAATTTCCTTTCGCAGAATTAACAGTTTGAGATTCTTATTTTTAGTTGTGGTTTTACCGTGAATCAATGCCAATTTTTTTTTTTAAATATAAAAAAAATATAAAAATCCTCATTCAAAAACATTGGTAGAGCTTTTACAGGTATAAAAAGGGGCTTTAAGTTCAACGATCTGATGTTAAAAAAAGATGAAAGTGTCTGTCTGTCGTACAATAAACAGTTACCTCAAATCCCTTTAAAGAACTTCTTTTTTTTTTCAACTATTTTTGGGCTCGAAATAACTGCGGCTGGAAAATACTTCCTAAAAAAGTTTGATAGCGAGCCCAATTTCCAAGAAATAATTGTTTTTTAACTATCGAACGCAATTCTTTTATAATGAAAAGTAAGAAGATTAAAAAATAATAATTTTTTTTTTAAAATTTAAGTTACAGCTGCTACTACAACTTGTCAATTCTGAAAGCACGTGTAATCAAATTAGCTAATTGTAGAATAAAATAAAATTTAAAAAAAAAATGGAGAACGAGAAAATAAAGAAAATAAAAACTTACATCAACGTTTGGACAATTTGTCTTATTTTGTGACGACCGGATTTACTTGACGGTTTCTCACTTTGGTAACACTTTGCTGTGAAAGGATCGAGTCTTCCGGAAGAGGGCTCTCGTTTCCTTCACCTTTTCTAATGTAAACGGTAAAGTGCGGATGTGAAGTGGCTTTTGCAGTGGGTTTCCTCGATATCCATTGAACTGGATGTATGAGAGACGACGACACAATTTTACCATTCACTGACATTTCCCTTTTACACTTTGTTTGGAATCCCTTTTGTCTTTTGCGGTTACGAGTTTGTTACGTTACTTGCATTTGCAAATCGCGTTGACTATGGCATCTTTTTCGGATGGAGTTATAGTCGGATTATCTTCTCACTTCGAATCGACCTTTTGCTGGTTTCGTGTCTGCAAATGGAAAGACCATTCAGAGATAAGGGAATGAAAGTAAAGTAGAAACACAAGACGCGTTCCTATCACCAATTGATAGGAGAAAAGTGCTCGCTTTAGCAACCAAATATTGAGTTGGAAGGACAAAAGACCTAAGATGGTTAATGGTTTTATAGATTTTAACTAACTTGACTCCTCTCACAACATCATCTTGTCTTGTTTTTGATTGATTTTTTAAGACAGTAAATATTTAACTTTAAATGATAAATAGGAGAACGGCAGATTGATTGAATTATTATTTACTTACTGTAAATGTCGTAATACGGAAATGAAAGTTATTTATTTATATATTTACAAAAGACATTCGAGCATTGATTTATATATTTATAAAAAAAATGATAATCATATTTTTCGCATGATTAGAATCGAATATGTTGACTAGTATTTTTAGAATTTTATTCACTTTCTTAACACGAACATTAAGTCAAATTAAAGTTATAAATAAACATTTATTAACTTCTTTACCCACCATTTCCTTTCTTCTAGTTTTCTGCCTTTAAATAAAATATTCTTGGAATTACTATAATAAGATACCAAAACGAAACGTATCTCATCACTAGCTTTCGTCTGCGGAGCATTCGAAACATGATATCACCGCGAATCTTAGCCAGACACTAACTGAATTCCTGTCTAACAGAAAATTTGCTCCAACTCAACTTATCTAATTTTTTTGTATTTTTTTTGTATTTTTCATTTACTTCTGAAACCTCTGGATTATAAGCTTCCTACAACGAAAAAGTTGTCTGTGTTAAAGTTGCTGTGGCACAGTTGCTGGTTGGGATTGTAATCAACGAGGCGGGAAAAACTGGACAAGCGCTGTTGTAAAGCAGTTCGTGCAGAAAGAAACTAAAAAAAGAGTCTAAAGGGGAAAAAACAAAAAAATTTGTGGTGATGTTCCGCCTTTTATTTTGGCTCAAATTCAGTAGTTTTATTTTATCCCTTGATTTTGGAATACAAGGTCGAAATAAGTAAACAAATATATTTCATTTAGTTATCTAATAATATTTGGCTGGTTTTTCGTTTTATGATGCAAGTTATTTTCATTTTCACGGGTTAACTGCTTACTTCTTGCAATTTTCTCATGAATAACAGTCTTAATGCTATGGGTCACTTTCCGGCTGGTATGATAAATCTTAGATCTTGTTTTCATACTGTTATTAGGTGATCGTAATTTTTGCTTAAGTAAAACTGTTAGACAGAAAAAATACTTTTTTAAATCGTGGATTTTTTTTAGCTTGAGATTTATATGACATGGTTCAATATCAACGATATCTACGATTTTGTTATTAAATTATTTTTATATTGTAAAAACATGTATTTTTAATACCATTTACAATTTGTTTTTTTGTTTTGACATATGTTCGATGTTGCAAAATAATGGGAAAATATTTTTATAGCAATATTATGAAAAACAAATTTTTACCCGAGGAAATCCACGGAATATATGGAGAATAAGAGAATATTCTTGTTACTTTATAGTATTACAATATTTCAATATGGTCCACATCTCAATTCCTATATTACATTATTTCTATATTACAATAGTTTTTGTGTATGTGCCTTCTTTATTTTGGAATCTTCAGTGACTATTTGCATTAAGAATGTTCAGTCATAATTGTTGAAATGATCTTATTGTAGACATGGCCATGTATAACTGGCCATGAAATACATCACATTTGCATAAATGATTATTAGACAAAGCAACCCATCTACCCACCCACACATTCACTCACTCAACCAACCAACCATACATACACCCATCCACTTATCTATGCACCCATTCACCTATATAACCACACATACACCCATCTACCCACCCACCGACACATCTATACCTATCCAATTACACATGTGCTTACACATCCATTTACACACTCCCATATTCACCTACACACCCACATCCATGTACCCACAGACTCATATGCACCCATATATCCACCCATCCACCCCCACATATAAATTTATACATACACCCATACACTTAGCAACCAGTATATCCATCTACATAACTACATATCCACCCACTCACATATGTACTCACACATCCATCCACCCACAAACCCACACATTCACCTATACATCCATCTATCCACTCATCACATGTGCCCACATACCTACTCACCCATATATACCCACTCACCCACATATACACCGATATATACACTTATCCACTTACCAACCCATCCACTTATGCATACATTCACCTGTACATTCACTTATCCACTTACCAACCCATCCACTTATGCATACATTCACCTGTACATTCACACATCCACACATGTGCCCACCTACCGACACATATGCCTACCCACCCACAATCACTTGTACATACATCCATCTTCTTAAAAACTCATATCCACCCACACATCTAATCTTACATATACCTCTCTACCCATTTATTCAACCACCAACACACCCAAATATCTACCTATAAAACGATCTAGACATTCAACTACCTATTTACACATCCACTCACATACATCTATCCACCCAGAATTGGCTTGCTGTTGATTGCTTTTAATTTTTCCTCTATTGAGAATTAAATTAAATTCTAAATAAAATGAGACAATTGAGTGCTGTCCATGTGGATGATAAAAATGGAAAATGAAAGGGGTAACTGAGATTGTACTGCCTCTCCTTTTCACTCTAGTAGGTCACACCTGTTCTCCATTTGCCTTCTCCTTTCACCCCTTATTAATCTTTGCAACACAAAATTTATTGTAATTGGTTTTTTATTTATACATAAAATGGAATTATATAAATGGAAAAATATAAATAAAAAAATACAAATTTTAATGAATAATTCAATTCTTGAAAAAGAGGGAAAAAAGCTATTGTTTAAGCCTTTTTTGCTTTCATTTGCATTTCTTAGTATAAAGTTCTCATTTATCTACATTTGGTTTGAACAAACAAACCAACAAATTTCAAGTTAATATATTTTAATTATATTTAAAATATTTAAAATTTTGGAAATTAACAATCTCCTTTTCCCCCTCTTTAATCCTTTAAGAGGTTATGCAGCGATATTAGTGCCATCTGAGTCATTTAATTAGCTATTGTAATTTTTAATAATTATCTAAATTCTATTTACAATTTTTTAAATATGAAGTTTGATGGCAAATCTACAATGAAAGGACTTTGTGCAGCAGTTTGCACTGACAAACTCTTATAAAAAAATGCTCTTGATTTTACTAACTCAATGGGCTCTCTGCAGGTTATATGAAGAGTGAATGAGGGTGAAAGTATGTGATTTCATATCATTTTGAGACATTTGATTGGCTATTGTGTTTCATTAATAATTCAAATTCTATTTAATTTTTCTCAAATTTTCGATATTTTGCCAAATCTGCGAAGAGAGAGCTACCGATAGTTGTATAAACTATGTGGCTCAGATCAGCCATATTCGCAGGCTGGCTGTCACAAAAAAACACCTTGACTTTTAGTATATAGATATTGTATATTAAAAATATACAATGTATTCAATATATTAATTTTGCATTTCCGTCACATGAGATGTATTAATTTTGCATTTCCAGTGACAATAGAAATATTATCATTGTGTCAGAAGTTAATAGTTGTTGAAATTTATTTATTAAAAATAATTGTGAAATATCTTTAAGGATAAAATTTATTTTTAATCTGTAAATAGCTATTAAATGTGTTTATTTTACACATTTATTTTGCCCGTTTCCTTTTAGCTTTTCCTTTTATTGAATTGTTTAGTGGTTTGAATTTTGAAAATAAACTATAAACCGCAATGAAATGTTTTTTCCATGCATGTTTCAGTCTAATTTAACCCCTTGAAAAGTCGAAGATAAACTTAAGGGTGATAGATAGTTTATCTGATTGCTTCTTATTTCAAGCGTGGAAAGAAAAGTCATATGAAGGCTTGAATTCAGTTGCAGTTTACCTTTCACTGTGTATTGAATTAATTAAACATTAAAGTCTTTTATTAAAATTTACTTTAACATCATCCATTTTTTCTGCTTTAATGTTCAAGTAATATCGATCGCATTTTCTAAATGTTTAATGAATTATGGGTAAGTTAAAATTGAAAAACAAAAAAAAATTATAACATTATTTTCTAACGAGTTTTAAATTGTTAAGCAGATTCCGAAGAACTCACTTTCTTTTAACTATTATTGATAGTGAAATACGTTACAAATTGGTGGTCTGATTGGATCACAGTGGCAAAAAAAGCAGTGTTCATCCATCAGAACCACTAATAGACAATCTGATACGACAATCTAACGTAAATTATTATGACATGAATTAAATTACAATTGCGATTTGTTCTAAATGAGGACCAATACTGGATTTTTCATCCTTATCAAATTAAAAGAAATAACTATTGATGTATGGATCTTTAATTGAAATTACGATTGAGTTCCTTGTGGGGTAAATTGACTCACAGCATCGTTATACATAAACCGCCTATTGAAAGTTTGATAAAAAAAGAAATATGACGTGTTTAATACAAGTGGCGGTTATCTCAAGGCTATAAACAATAGCGTGTTTGATCATATAATTTTAAGTTTTTTTTTACAAAATTGCGCATCTAAATTTAATTTTTTTGTGCCTATTTGATATCTTATCTTGATTTGATTTTATAACGGAGATGCATTTTACTTTTCAATTAATATTCAATTATTTCCTTCTTAAACATAATACGATTACTGAATGAAATAATTTACAATGTTATCTGCTTTATATTACTTTTTAAAATTGTAAATCGTAACTAATGTTAAATTAAAGCCCATTTTAAAATGTTTATTTAAAATTTCAAAAGTGTCATTTCAAAATTGGTTGAAAACTGGAAACTGTTTTGCAAACAGTCGAACCAAATTAAACTTTATGCATGAAAGCAACTTGGCTGTAGATCAAATTAGAATTTAATCCGTGATGAGTATAATTTTGCAGTAATAATTAATTAATTGCAAAATAACATTTTACTTTAAATGCTATTTCGTGTTTATAAAAGCGTAAATATGTAATAAACGAATTTCGAGTCCGGCACGTTTATACATTGCAGCTTGAATTCGATACGAAAATTTTTTTTTTTTTTTTTTAAGTAAAGTTCATTAATTTAGTGGATTTTTGCAGCGTGTTATTGCAAGTCAATACACTGATAAACATAATTTGATAAACCCATCAGAACTGTGAACCTATTTCATGTGCGTTAGTTTAAAATTATGTTGCTTGTCAAATTTGTCACTTTTATAAATTCAAATACTTTTGTTTTGTTAAACAATTCAAATATTTTTGAATCTTGAATACAAAATTTAACATTTCGCAATAAACCAAGTCTACCTTAAAAACGAAGAGAAAAATCAATGTAAATTGATAAAACAAAGGGCAATTCGTACTGTGATTTCTTTGAAGACATCGAATGTCAACTTGGCAATCAATGGACTGAGTTGATTTGGTCAGGCACGGTTAACATTTGGCATTTCCAACTATGGAATTTTTTATTATAATAAGACAGCTAGAAACTAGAAACTATAATTTAGAAGAAATTTGAATTTTATACTTCAGTTCATTAACTTAAATGATAATGGAGTTGTTTAATATAATTAATTCATTTTCTATTATACATTTCTTGAAAGAAATTAACATTATTTAACTTGTCTTCAGCAAGTAAAACAGAAAAATAGAGATGAACGATCTTGAAAATGTGTTTTTCAAACGAGATAGCCGTTTATGTTATCTCAGAATGAGCCTGTTTAATGAAGTGGTAGAATAAAAGGTTTTTTGGTCAATTAAAGATGTCAATTCTGGATGAGACTAACGCTTTTCACCATTCATTACTGTCCTCTATAACGTATTGTTATTTTTCGTTTGTTCTTTCAATTCATTTAAATTCATTGTGAAATTTACTTTTCCAACAACACCATATTTTGATGCAATAAATATTATTTTGGCAAAAGACAAAAACAACTATAATATTTTGCAAAAGAGATATTAGTCACTAGGAAATAAACTGAATTTATCTTTTGATATTATCAGTAACTTCACGGCTTTGTGTGCTTAAACACTTGCAAACCATTCATTTAAAACGTTAACGACAATTTAATGGAATTCAACAGTTTAATGTGATCAGTAATTACACAACTTTAATTTTAGATTAAGCTTTAACATTTAAAGACCGAATTCGAACTGAAATCGCGAATATTGTCACCGATATCTCGATTTCCTCTTCACAAATGATAATCATAAAGCGATGTCTCAAAATACCAATTACCATACAAAAGGTTGTTTATAAGATTTGAAAGCTTTTAGTCCAATCCCAACAACTGATGCAAGAATAAAGTTTCGCTTCTGCTGAAATCTTCATAAATTATTTCTGACCCATCTGGCCCTTGAGACGAAACTCATTTGTTTCGTATTTGCCTTGAAAGCGTATGTGGGTGGATTTCTTCTATTTAGTTTTGAGAACATTAAGCGCATTCAGTCGAATAACTCATACGAGTAAATATTAATTCTGTCAATCTTATCCCACATATTTTTATTATTAATTTTTATATTTACTAAATTTTTTATGCCTTTAATTGTTTGCGAAATTAATTTTATTGTATTTCAGAAGACGTTTTATGGTTGCAGTTCAACGGAGGGTTAAATTAGTATTTAAAAAGGTATATGCAGCCTGAAAATTTTTAAAGTGTGGAAACGAATTGCTGTATGAATACGCACAATGCACACATTCTGTTGATTTATTACTGCATTTATGCTGGAAAATGTTTTTAAAAAGATGGACTGTTTATAATATTAGTAAAGGGAATGTGAATTTAACAAAACCAACTAAAATTAAAATTGAAAAAAAATAAGCAAAAAATGAAGTGCCTTGAAAGTAATTCTGTTTAGCAATTACTGCGTAAAAGTCTAATGCCCATAAATAAGCAATTTTTCTTCAAAGTTTTAAATACTTAATCCGATGCAAAAATGAATGTAGACAGAACTGCAAATTGGAAGAGATTTGCTTTGGATGGGATTAAAGTTGCGTAAGCGGCATTGGCAAAATTCCATTGAGGGTAGCTGGGTTTAGAAATGTGTCAAGACCATCGCTCAGTGGGACTGAAACGGTTTCTTAGCATCCACTCGGCCAAATTGATTAGCGGAACAAGAAATAAACAACTCATTAATTTAATGAATTAATGAATATTAGTTTCGTTTAGCTAAAAAATTACCCCTTAAACTTTTGACTTTAAATCCTTCCGAAAAATTATATTTATAAAACAAAATTAATACATTAAGTATTTAAAAAAAAATTAAATTAAATTTTAAATAATAAAATTTATCGAATTTTAAATGATTTTCATGTGCGTTTTTAAGGTTCAAACAAATTGCGATGCATTGCCTCAATGGCTTAGGGCTTAAGCCAAAACCGAAGCCAAGTAAGACTATTTTGGCTGCACTCGTCAATTTAACGTTGGTAATAAGTAACCTTTTGTTGATGTGACAATTTGAATTTTTCTTTAAAAAATAAAAAAGGGAATTTTTTTCTTATTTTAAAGTTCTTAAATTATGTAATGTGATCTTAAGTTTGGCAAAGGGAATTTTTTTTAATTGATAACAAAATAAATTCACTTAGCAAAGTAGACTGATCTTGCAGCTGAATTATAACATAAAAATGATAGGATGTTTTTAGGCTGCATCCGTTTGACTGACAGCTGGCAAAAAAATATGGTTTATGCGTAAGTTTAATTTTTTTGTTTTTCTGACTAGTCCATTTGGGATTAGTTTGAGTAATATTTTCGTTTAGTTTATTTTTTTTATCGTGGTAAAGAAATAAATTATATTATTATTCATTTGCCGTGAGACAATTTTTGAACTGTACAAAAAATTCAGAATTTGGAAACTCAATCAATAACAGGCAAATTCTAACCATTACATTTTATTTGACTTAAATCAGGTGTGCAAAAAGATGATTAAATTAACAGTAACATTGAAATTAGAAATAAGACTTTATAATCGGTAATTTATTTAATAAATAAAATTAGTTGTGAATTTTTTTCTTAAAGGGGCCAATGTTGTAATATTTTTATTTCAAATTATCTCACGCATTCTATTGTCTATTCTGAACAGATATAGAGTGAGAATTCTTTACTCATTAAAAATTATCAGAGGAAAAGATAAAAATGTTGCAAGTGAATGAGCGATGCATTAACAAATGCGTTTTCTAAACTTAACTTTTTATAAGAGTTTTATCGAAGGTTTTCAAGCCACTTTGTACGTGGAATCCATAGAAGTATCTAATTAACAGAAAGTAGGAAAAATACAACTTACCGGAAACTGTGATCGTCGCATACATAATTAAAATATGTCTTTTTCTGTAGAATATCCGAATGCACTTTTTTAACAAGAATAAAAATAAAAATTTGGTCGATTTAAAATCACCGCACTAGAACCAAAGGAAAAGGCGTGACCTCCAAACGCTACAAGTGAACGTCCTTTAAATTTGTAATTTGTACATCTGTAATAATAAAAAATTAAAAGTTAAAATTGCCTAACAAGTAAATGAGTTCATTGAAAAGTTTTAGTTCTAAGATCATTTGAAAATAAAAATTTGTTAATTTTAAATTATGGCGTTTTTTAAGTAAAATTTTTATTTTGTCAAATTACATCATTAAACGTGCGAATAATTTTCATTGAAAAAATAATTAATTCTAATTAATCTATTTATCGATATAATTTTAGCGATCAAATAATGAGAAAATTGTGTGATTTACCTGTAGTAAAGTATATTAAAACATCCCTGAAGTTAATTCACATTGGTTTTATTCCCATAAAGTGTGTCACCCGTCGTCACCTGTAGCGTGCGTGTTGCCAAATGCTCAACTCTTCAATGCTCTGGCGCTGGCTTCCAACCGCGTCTGCGTTTCAAAATTCCTTCCAGTACCATTCAGATTTCCTTCTAATTCGTCGGTTTTCCGCCAGAGGTAATAGTGTGCAGTGTTGTTATAAAGACCAATCTTCGTCGCGAGCGAATGCGCATCAGATGTCGAGAAGTTTAACTCAGTCGACATCTATTGATAAAATAATATTTTTTTTATAGAATTTAAGGGAAAAATAAACATTAAATATTTAATTTCAAATGTGACGAAAATTGTGAAATTTTTAATATAATTATTTTTGTTTAATCAGGATTTAAAACATTTAAAAAATGTTCGAAATTATTGTAAAATACCACTTAACTTTTTTGAATTATTTCTCGTGAAGAATAAGGTATTCCTTTACTTTTGACCTTGAATTTGCAGAAACAAGCTCGAGATTGCGATAAGCAGCCCAAATTTAAAAGTGGAATTCGCATAAAAAAGAGCAAACTGAACCAAATAGATCCCAAAATATACTTAAATTTATTTATCAATACGTTTACCATGTTATTCTTTTCTACATTAACGACCTATTTCGTCCAAGTTTGGAAGTTTTATTGCACATATCGTCAGAATTAATGTCTGCACTGTCAGAGGATTCTGTTTGTGAGCCGTGACGTTAAGCTTTGAAATTGTCCTTTTGTTTTATTTTTTTTTCAATCAACTAAAAGAAAAATAGTATATTTCTTTCATTTGTAAAAAATTAATTACTTTTTTCTAATAGATAGTTCTTAGATCAGTTTTCTTTTGACTTCAAACTGACCTTGTGAACATATAGGTTATTTCATATTTTTTGATTTTTTTATCTGGTTTCTTTAATCGAAACTGTCTGTTTTATCATTAACTTTAACATTCCCTAAGCAATTTTAGCGAGCAATGCCAGTCTATGACACTATTCAGATGTCTGCATTAAATTTAAAAATATATTGTTTGCAAGGTTATACTAATTTATTAGAAATCAGATAAAAAATTGTTTCAGCTTTATATAGTAATTTAAAGTTTGGTAAATAATAAAATATTAAATATCCTTAAAATACGAAAACTCATGCTTGATTAAAGTTGAATTTTAAATTGCAAATTCGAATTAAACCAGATTAACCGCTTAAATAACTCAAATTAAACATTTAATACGCTTGGTTTAAACTGATAAGTCTGAGTTTAATTCTACATTACATACTTGTCAGATAGAAAACGATACCTGCATTTGACGAGTATGAATGGCGCATTATGTTTTGCTTGGCGAAAGTTACTTACACTATTATTAACTTTGATGTCTTTGACTGGGCGGTTTGTAAGCTTTGTAAGTTATTTTTACAAAACAATTGTTACTATAAAAATGAATACGAACTTGTTTGAATTTTTTTTTGTTTAAATAATTTGTTGAAATAAAAAGCTTTGATAAATATAGCGCAGATGGTTAAAGGAAGCTGTTGTGGGCGTTTTTAAAGTGAGATTCTTAAGTTTAACTAATGAATTTTTTGGAACGAATATTCACATCTTTTTTATATAAGAAAAAGAAAATTAGCAATTTCTGGAAAATATATTAAACCATTCACTGGCTACATTAGACGTTTCATTAAATTCTTTTTCACTCTTATTCTTTAGTTCAATGATTAGTTTTTTTTATAATGAAAGTCCATTAAATTAATCTGAAATATGCTGGTACTATATTAAATAACAAAGTTTAAATTTATTTAGAAAAATTTGATATTGTATAAAACTCAATGAAAGAAAAGGTATTAGTAAAGACTAACAAGGAGTGCTTCCCTACTTGTTCTCACCGATTTGCATAAATTTAAAGAAATAAATCGATTATTAGTTAACTAAAACACTGCTCCAATCTTAAGACACA